>JAMQGT020011844.1:0-40000 GCA_024447675.2 Pterophyllum scalare
TCCTCATGTTCTTCCATCCAGCCTTATGTTACTCCCCTCATCCCTAGACCTCTGATGGGGACGAACCTCAACTCTTTCAGGAACACAGTTTTTAAACTCTTCCAGCAATACCAACTCCCGCAGTGCATCCCAGTCAGACACCTTACTCGCTGCACACCAGTCACGAAAACACTTGATTTGTTCCTATCTCTTTAGTTGAATCTACACAAAAAATGATAACAATAACAATGTTTGAAAGGCATGAAATAGTATTTTTGCACCAGTAAAGTGATTCCAAAAGACATATTTGCAGAAAATTTGGGATAGCTCTGCATGTAAAAAAAATTGAGGAACTGGGCATGTGGAGGACAAAACAAGAGGCTGCAGACCTAAAATAACTACCTACAACAGATGAAAAGTATCTGAAAGCCATGTCCTTAAGAAACAGGGAATAAAAATCCAGCAATAACCTGTGACAGGACCCGAGAAATGCATCTGACCCCTCAGTTAATCCATCCACAGTTTGCCAAAGCCTCATCAGCAATAGTTTCAATGGAAGGGTGGCTGTCAAGAACCCATTCTTAAGGAAACAAAATGGAAAAGGCAAGGTAGGCCAAAATGGACAAAAACTGAACTGAAAATCAGTGGAAACAGTACACTGGGGTGAGCAGCATGAAGAGATGAGCTGTGTCCAAATACAGGGGCTCCATCCTTTGAAGGCCGTGTTTGAAGGCTGATAATGTCACAGTGAGACGACAAAGGCTTTTAAAAGCTCCTCCAAATGCAGCTGATAAATACGTCCTTCTATTCCCCAGATTTGAAGGATGGGCCCGGTGTATCTTTCGTGGCCTATTATATCCCCTGATTCATCGTTCAGTGAAACTTAAACACAGCAGTGGTGGAGGAGAGCAGCCAGAAAGTATAAACTTTTAAGATGTTTTCAGTATGTACATGTGTAAACCTCAAATATCTTCTCGATTTATCGAGATATCGCTTAATTGCAAAAGTGCTCTGACATTTTCACAGAAGTCCTTTCCCGTGGGTCTAAAAGCCAGCTTGCCTTGCCAGCTGACAACATGCAAACTCCACACAGAGAGAGAAAGAGAGGGAGGCCTGGGCCAAGGTGGAATCAAACCCAGACCTTCTAGATTTTACGCTAACTGTGAGGCAGCAGTGCTAACCACCACACCACCATGCTGCCTGAATGAATGAGCAAATTAGTTTGGCTGAGATTAAAGTTAAGCTTCATAACTGGATATTTTTTCTTTAATTTAATTACAGCATTGTAAGTATATTTGGAAATAAATTATTTGCTCATCTTAATTCCTTAATGTAGAAATGTGTTATACTTGTTTTAACTTCTTTTGAATTAAAGCATTGGGGATCATCAGGTGAGGCCAGGTCTCGATGATAATTATTACACAGCAGTCACAAACATAGGTCATAGGTCACCAGTCATCTTTAATTCTAGGTCGAAAGCATGAATAAAATGGTTTCAAAAGCATGGATAGAAAATCACACAGTGTAACTATCAGTCATGGATCGGCCTCCCCAGAAACCTGACCTCAACATTAATGTAGCAGTGTGGGATTATCTTGAAAGAGAATGGAAGAAAAGGCAGCCAACAGTCAAAGAAGAGCTTTGGAATGTTCTTTGAGAAACCTGGAGAACTATTCCTGAAGAATACTGAAAAAAGTATATGAAAGCTTACCTAAGAGAATTTAGGCTGTTAAATTTATTCTTTAAGTGGTGGTCATACCAAATATTGACTTTCAAGCTTGTTAGAATTGTACAAACTCTGTTTTTGCCTTATATACTGTATTTACATTTTGTTTGCACATGTTTCAATAAACAGTTGCACCCATTTCTCATTTTCCTAGTATAATATAAAGAAATGAAGTGTGGCTCAAGAGTTTTGCACAGTACTGTATATATGGTGACATAACATTTTCATATTGGTTTTACTGCAAAAACTGGTTATCTTAGAATTTTTTGATAAGTATTTTGAGACAAAAAAAAAAAGCTGGACAGGCTTTGAGGTTTCTGAGAGTCTGCCTCTCTGTATTAAATATTGCCCATGTTATTCTGACAGAGAATACATTTATTCCTGGACATTTATTTCAGTCTTTTAAATCTTAGGTTAGTCAGGTTTTATATAAGCATATTATATTTAATAAGCTTATTTTCTCATTGTCTTAAATTGCTTGAAAACGTGTTTCTTCACTTTCATCTCAAACACATTCTGAGCAGAGACTGAAACCAGCAGGCAGGTTAGTCATCTGCTGTAACATCCAATCTTTGTCTTGTCCAGTTATTATTTCTAACTGGCTGTGCATACATGGCAGGTCAGAACCAGCCTTGTCTGAGGACCTGAAGCTCACAGGCATTCCGTATCAGTTTTCAGACTTGTCCCTGACATGAAGAGATTTAAGTGTTCTCTGAATTTTGTGATGATGCACCATAAATGATAAAATCCTCAAATCAATTTTACAGTAATAAATGTCATTTCTAAATTATTAAAGTTATTGTACTCAAGGTCTTTAAAGTCGTCTTTACTTCTGAAAGGCTCAGCCCAGAATCACCCCAGTTATATTATTGAGCTGACCGCCTTACATTCTACAGCAGAGAGCATATTCTCCAGTCTAATAAATTACAAAAAAAACAATGAATCATTTTTGGTAAGCAATTTAAAAAAACACACAAAAGTGTATAAATTCACCACATTTAGTTATGGTTTTTTGCCTATCGTTTTATTGTTTTGTCTTTTATCTAGGCTTACTTGAATTTCCTGATCTAACACGTCATCGATCACAACATTGAATCATGTGATGCGTGAGTTCGGCGCAGGCGCAGTAGATTGAAAACGCGTGTTTCACTCTTCAAATGTGCTGTGAAGTGGTTTTGGTAACATCTTCCGTGGAATATGAGCAATATATTAATTTTTTTCTCTTTGGCATTAGCATTTTCTGCCGATGTGCTGCACAGTCTGCCGTATACTTATTATCAGGTAACGTTTAAATTTTACATGTTATTATTTTTCTCATATGTTTGTTTTCACGTTGGTTAGTAAGAAGCAAGTCTCGTGATCCGTTACTCAGTCAATGTTACTCAAAAGTATTTGTAGTCCAGTTAACGAAACTGTCCTCTGTTTGACTGGGTGTCTATGTGAAGCGCATAAAAGTCTAAAGTATTCTGGTTACATACGGTTACACGGTTTAAACACACAAAATATACATTTTGTGTGTGTAAACCAATTTGGAGAATGGAGAATTAACATTAGACACCCGTGGAGTCACGTTTTAAAGATCTGATGGTTTTTAACAGACCTTTTCTAATGAAATTAATTTAGATGAGGCATATTCAGAGTGGTTTGTTATTACGGGATTGTCTAATAATTGTCGCAATGCTTGTCAACTTGTGGAAATTTAGTTGTAAATATCTGTAATCACCATTATTAGAAAATATAGCTGCAAGCAGCAAAACAACACTTGCTAGGAAGCAAGGTGTGAGAATAGCAAGGAAGAGGTGCTAAGATCTTACAGCAAGTTTTATGGTAAAGCACACTTTTGTTAATTAAAGCGCTCCCCAATGGTGTAATGACACCAAATTCCTTGTGTGTCCTCAGGGAGGGGTCCAAAAAGACTACTTTGAAGTTTGGTCTTGATAGGCCAAGGGACTGATGAGATATAAACTCAGTTCCTTTTGGGGGCTTTGCTATCAGATTTGATTAATTGTTGTGGACAAATGCTTCTGCAAACCAAAATGAAACATGATAACTTTTGTGAGACTTGCTCTGAAGATCATATATATCAAGTTTAATGAAATTAGGACAAAATTTGCAACCTGTGGGCAAATTGTTTCACCTTGTATAAAATCCAATACAGTGGCTCAGCCAACATCAAAACTTTGACGTATCACGCTCAGAACCTTTTGGCAGGCACACAAATTTCATTGTAAAGCCGAACAGATGAGTCGTTATTGGTAAGAACACATTTTTACTAATTACAGTGACCCCTAAAGGTGAAATGTCACCAAAATGCTTGTGCTTCCTTCTGAAGGGGTCCCAAGTCTACTTGTTTGGTTTTGATAGGCTAAAGTGCTGCAGAGGTATGAACTCAATTGCTGTTTGGCTGATATTGAAGTGCTTTGGAAAATCAAAAATCCATCCAATAACTTTTGCAAGGGTTGGCCTGAAGATGATCTGAGTCAGTTTGGTTAACATTGGACAAATTTTGTGACCTGTGAAAACTTTTGAAGGATTTCCATAAAATCTAATTTGGCATAAAAATCAATATGGCATAAAATGACATCATAGCAACAAGTTATAGTTGCAAGTATAGTCCAACTTTTCCCCTAATGGTGGCACTAAAGTGCTTAAGGTAGTGGCACATAACTTGGTGAAAATGATAACGAGACTTTAGGAAGTGTGCCAAATTTGACTAGGGTTCTGTTCTTATTGGTGTACAGAAACCACGGTTTGGTGAATTTTGGTTTGGTTCATTTGCATATATGAAAGAGTTATGGATCAAATGGGAAAAACAAATTACTTAGAACTTCTTTACTCCTTGCAAACAAGAACAAAATATGTTTCAGTGAACGTTAATGCCACATTTGACTAGAAAACAGAACATGCTTTCACCCAGGAAAAAAAAAATTTGTGAATTACTTTGAGTCGTTAAAATTAATTTTTTGCACATGCTCTAAAATGATATATTTCAGCACATTTTACAACAGAACTGTCACATGACATTCCTGTTTAAAGTCTTAGTGTGTGAAATGCTTGAGCCTCATAAAGTTGTGTGGATAGCAGTCACATGGTATAACATGCTGTACATTTTATTAATTTTTCTAGTCAAGAAATTATGATGGCAGCACAGATCCACAGTTCACAGAGAAGTTTTTTACTCAGACTCTGGATCACTTCAACTTCAACAGCATGGGAAATGGAACATTTAATCAGCGCTACCTGATCACAGGTAAATCAAGTTCCGTCTTAATAATATAAGAAATTTAGCATCAAATGCCACATGTTATGCTCTCCTGTTCTCTTAGATCAGTACTGGAAGAAAGGCTATGGCCCCATCTTCTTCTACACTGGCAATGAAGGAAACATCTGGGACTTTGCCCTGAACTCTGGATTCCTCACAGAGTTAGCTGCACAGCAGAGGGCGCTGGTCATATTTGCTGAGCACGTAAGAAAACTCTTTACAACTCATAAACAGTGTTTATGGCCAGTCTGTTAGTGGCTCAAGAGAATTTGTATATCTTGTAGATCTTAGAAAGAAAAATGGACATGGAAATGTGAAATGTGACTACTGATAAAGGAGGAGTTAGAAGCACTCTGTCATGCTTGATCTGTGACTTACTACAGCTTGGACCTTGGCTGCCTGTCTTTTGAATGTTGCAGAAAGCTTAAACTTGGGTGTTTGTCACTGTCTTCCAGAGGTACTATGGCGGATCTCTGCCATTTGGCAACGACTCCTTCAGCGTGCCTCAGGTCAGCCTACTGACTGTGGAGCAGGCCATCGCTGACTACGCTGTCATGATCACTGAGCTGAAATGGCAGCTGGGAGCCACAGACTGCCCCGTCATCGTGTTCGGTGGCAGGTATGACGCACCTAACTCTTGGATGTTGGTGTTCTCTGCTTATGTGACTTGTTAAATTGTTTTCATCCCTCCTATACACTATATGTATACATTTATTTCTTTACTTTACTAACATTGGGACAGGTCAACAAAGCAGTGCAATAAAAATAGGTGCTGAAACTGATTTAAAGAAATATATCACTATCCTAGAGTTAACTCATTTTTGGTTCTAGTTTCTAGTAGCCTGCCTTAAACAGTTAGATTTTTTGCACATCCTTGGCTCTGAAATGAAATTCTTGAAACTAAACAAACCTACAGATATTCTGAAAGTATGAGGTTACTAAAAGGCATTTCCAGCATAAGCGGTGCTTGGGAATCAGATACCAGATTTAACATGAAACTATCTGCATCCAGAAGCTGATCTGAGCTCTGCCAAGTGTATATTGGCATAATGACAAACTGATGATAGTTTGGCAGGTTTACAGACAAAGGTATTTATCATTAAAAATATAGTATTGTGTATGATTTGCTCATCTGTTCCTGCAGTTATGGTGGAATGCTGTCAGTGTATATGAGAATCAAGTATCCAAACATAGTGGCTGGAGCTCTGGCAGCCAGTGCCCCTATCCTGTCTACCGCTGGGCTGGGAGACTCCAGGCAGTTTTTCCGAGATGTTACAGCTGTAAGTCCATATAATTTCTTCCTTTTAATTCAATTCAATTTTATTTATATAGCGCCAAATCACAACAAACAGTCGTCTCAAGGCGCTTTGTATTGTGGGTAAAGACCCTACAATAACACAGAGAAAACCCAACAGTCAAAACGACCCCATATGAGCAAGCACTTGGCAACGGTGGGAAGGAAAAACTCCCTTGTGACAGTAAGAAACCTCCATCAGAACCAGGCTCAGGGAGGGGCAGTCATCTGCCGCGACCGGTTGGGGTGGAGAGGAGAGAGACAGGACAAAAGACATGCTGCTGTGGAAGAGAGCCAGAGATTAATAATAATGATTAATAAACACAGAGTGAAGTATAAACAAGTAACTAAGGTGAATTAAAAGAAACAGTGCATTATGGGACCCCCGTCAGCAGTCTAGGCCTTTAGCAGCATAACTAAGGGGTGGTTCAGGGTCATCTGATCCAGCCCTAACTATAAGCTTGATCAAAAAGGAAAGTTTTAAGCCTAATCTTAAAAATAAAGAGGGTGTCTGTCTCCCGAATCCAAGCTGGGAGCTGGTTCCACAGATGAGGGGCCTGAAAGCTGAAGGCTCTGCCTCCCATTCTACTTTTAAGTATCCTAGGAACCACAAGTAAGCCAGCAGTCTGAGAACGAAGTGCTCTATTGGGGTGATACGGTACTATGAGGTCTTTGAGATAAGATGGGGCCTGATTATTCAAGACCTTGTATGTTAGGAGAAGGATTTTAAATTCTATTCTAGATTTAACAGGGAGCCAATGAAGAGAAGCCAATATGGGAGAAATATGCTCTCTCGTTCTAGTCCCTGTCAGTACTCTAGCTGCAGCATTTTGGATCAGCTGAAGGCTTTTCAGGGAGCTTTTTGGACAGCCTGATAATAATGAATTACAGTAGTCCAGCCTAGAAGTAATAAATGCATGGATTAACTTTTCAGCATCAGTCTGAGAAAGGATGTTTCTAATTTTATAAATATTGCGCAAATGTAAAAAGCGGTCCTACATATTTGTTTAATATGTGCATTGAAGGACATATCCTGGTCAAAAATGACTTCAAGATTTCTCACAGTGTTACTGGAGGCCAAAGTAATGCCATCCAGAGTAAGTATCTGGTTTGCTTCTAAGATTTTAGGGGCCAAATTTAACCTTCATGTGTGACGAAGACTCCCCATTTACATGAACAAATGTACAAATAAAACCACTGCAGTGCCTTTAATACCTATGGCATGCTCTAATCTCTGTAATGAAATGTTATGGTCAACAGTATCAGCTACATTGAGGTCCAACAGGACAAGCACAGAGATGAGTCCACTGTCAGAGGCTGTAAGAAGATCATTTGTAACCTTCACTAATGCTGTTTCTGTACTGTGATGAATTCTGAAACCTGACTGAAACTCTTCAAATAAACCGTTCCTCTGCAGATGATCAGTTAGCTGTTTTACAACTACTCTTTCAAGGATTTTGGAGAGAAAAGGAAGGTTGGAGATTGGCCTATAATTAGCTAAGACAGCTGGGTCAAGTGATGGCTTTTTAAGTAGCGGTTTAATTACTGCCACCTTGAAGGCCTGTGGTACATAGCCAACTAATAAAGACAGATTGATCATTTTTAAGATTGAAGCATCCATAATTGGAAAGACTTCTTTGAACAGTTTAGTAGGAATGGGATCTAATAAATATGTTGATGGTTTGGAGGAAGTAACTATTGAAGTTAACTCCAAAAGATCAACTGGAAGGAAAGAGTAAAAAAATACCAGGAGTGCTGAAAGCAGCCGAACATGAAGATAAATCTTGGAGATGGTTTTGAATAATTTTTTCTCTAATGTCTAAAATTTTGTTTTTAAAGAAATCCATGAAGTCATTACTAGTTAGAGTGAATGTTAATGATAGTGCAAATGTGTGGAACCATGCAAGCAGCCTGTTACAGTGCTCCCGTATGTGTTTTTTATTTTCCTTTTTAACTTTAACTTTTTTTAGATGGGGCAACTTAGTGAAGCTCTGCCCCCTCAAAACATGCTAGTAGAGAGAGTTTTGGTTTGTGTTAGTTATTTTTTTTTTTTGCTGTTAAAGTGGTTCTTTCACTTTCCTGGTCCACCACTGCGCGGAACAATGGGCGTTTTATTTATACCTGGGATCAACTGATCGCAATGAAGCCAGCTGACATGGTGACCAGGATACCTAAATTCTTGAGGCGCTTTGGAGACGGACACATAGGGGATGCACAGGAAAAGCGAGGGTGAAACAACGGAAGCTTATGGAGAAGAGGGGATATAAGCCCACAGAATGCGTCACAGACTGCATTAACTTGTGTGGACGCCACTGTCCTAGCCAGGATTGTTTAGTTTAGCATTGCCATTTACAGGTAACAATGGCACATCACCACTGGCTCAGGCCCACGCCCCTCAATATTTCACATATAACCAGAAGCAACCAAAAGCAAAGTTATTGGATGGGGCGGCTCTGGATGCTCTTGTGCCACTTGCCTGATGGCAGGAGCATGAAGAATGAATGGCTGGGGTGGCTTTCCTCCTACAGCACTGTCTGTAGAGGTCCTGGATGCCTGGCAGTTCAGACCTCATAATACATTGAGCTGATGTGACAACTTCCATACCAGGTGGTGATGCAGCAAGACAGAATACTCTCGGTGGTACATCAGTAGAAGTTAATGAGTATTCTGGGGTCCACACCAAACCTTGTCAGCCGCCGCAGAAAGAAGAGCCGCTGTCTCGCTGCTTTTGTGAGCACATCCACATGATGTGACCAGCTCAGATCCTCACTGATGTTGACCCCCAGGAACCTGAAGCAGCTGACTCTCTCCACCTCTGTCCCCTCAGTGTGAATAGGGGTGTGCCCTCCACCCTGTAGTCTCTTGTAGTCCACAATGAGCTCCTTGGTCTTGCTGACGTTAAGCAGCAGGTTGTGGTCCTGACACCATTATGTCAGGGCTCGCCCCTTTGCGCTGTAAGCGGACTCGTCCGCGTGGTGGTGTCGTCTGCAAACTTGATGATGGTGTTGGAGCTATATGTGGGAGGAGGTGGGAACTGAAGACAACTATTAGGGATGTGTTTTTTTAACAGATTTGACACTGCAGGCTCTGTCTTCCCCCATCCTGACTCCTCTGCTGCAGGTCCTCAACAGTCCACTCCACTCCCCCTTCCCTCCACCTCCTGTGATAGCCCACCTCACACCTCCACCCCACCCAACACTTCTACAGTTAGTCTCACTCCTGACCAGGTAAGAAGACAACTGAAGAGACTCCATACAAACAAGGCTGCAGGCCCTGATGTGGTCTCCCCCAGAGTGCTCAAAGCCTGTGCCACCCGGCTTTGTGGAGTGCTGCACCATGTCTTCAACATTTTCACATTTTCTGGATCAATTGCATTTTCCGAGTCTTGTAATTTATGTTAGTCCAACGTTCTCATTTTCTCATTGTCCTCATTGACACTGTTAGCTGTAGCTTGTATACTGTTGGAAAAAGTCCTTCATAGGAATTCTGTCATCAGACAATTTATCGATCATTTGGGGTGGCTGTAGCTCAGGAGGTAGAGCAGGTCATCTGCTAATCAGAAGGTTGATGGTTCAATCCCTGGCTTTTCCAGTCTGCATGCCAAAGTATCTCTGGGCAAAATACTGAACCCCAAGTTGCTCTCCTGTGTTCATTGGAGTTATGTTAGATAATAAGCACTTAGGCCTAGAAAAAAAGTGCCCTTATGAATGGGTGAATGATATGTTGTATAAAGCGCTTTGTGTCGAAAATTAGAAAAGCGCTATATAAGAACCAGTCTATTTACCATGGACACAGTAATTTGTTCAACTTCATGATGAGGAGCTTTAGCCTGTATTTTAGTTAATGTTTCTGGAATTATTGCTTAAATTGTTCAATTAACTCTTGCTCTTCACCTTCTTTTGAAGTAACAGTTGCAGGAGAAAGAAGGAAATAAAATGGAATGGAAAACTGGAATGTGGCCTGACAGATGTGATGGGTTTGCAAACCTTCTTTCCAAAATGACCTGGAAGAGATTTGGAACAGATAATTTGATATTAAGGGTATTGCTAACATCTAGCAAACACAAAATGGTCCAGTTTTTTAAATAAGCTGAAGTAAGTTAAACCAACACCCCTAGTCTAATTTCACTGACTAGGCTCCATAGTTCAGTTTTCCATCAATCTTTCAAAATATCTAGGATCAGCTGGAGCATTAATCCTGGTTAATCCATCTTGTTTGGTTCTTGAAACCTGGTGAATTTGATTAGAATAGCTGGATTCAATCATCCACAATGTGCTCTCATTTCCATGGAATAGGGTATCTGCAGAACGATAAACTGGAGGGCCCAAGATTTTTAGTCCTATGTCAGTTTTGCAGTGTCATCCTACTGCTATAAAGAGGGTGTTTTCCACTGCAGTGTTACAATAATTGTTAAAATGGGGAAAAGGAAAGAAACCATATTAAAATAATTCTAATGCAACATAACCCTGCAAGAAAAGGGAACTCCTGACTTTTCTTGCAACTGAATTTTCGAAATACAAAGAATGGTATTTTGTTCAGTAATTTTCATCTTTTAAATGGATAGTAAACAATAGTGTCAGCTACCCATTACCTTTAATTTGACAAGCGGTTAAAAAAGATGGATTGATGGATGGATAAAGCTCTATTAAAAACCTGAACATTAATTTTTCAGCATATCTGCATAAACAAAACCTTTGAAAGGAAATGAAACATTTTTGATAATAACCTTTGTTTTTTCCCAGGACTATGAGAGTGTTGCCCCTGAATGCACAGACGCTGTGAGAGGAGCTTTTCATCAGCTGAAAGAGTTGTCTGAACGTCAGGGTAAATATCTGTGATTAAGTTTCCTCCTCAAGAAAAGATGGCCTTAAATTTACTATAAATAAATATTCAGTGATTATAGTGTTGCTGTGGTAGCACAACATACTAGAACAATTACATATTTTAAGTGATTTTTTTTTTCCCTCACTGTTGAGGAATTCTGACTATAAATCTGCTGTACTGTGTAATTATAGTTCGAAAAATACTGTAATGAGAAAAAAAAAAAACTGATAATGAAGAATTGTTCATTCTGTTGTTGCCAGATTACAGTCGTATCCAAGCAGCATTTGCTCTGTGTAAGCCCCCATCATCTGCTCAGGACATCCATCAGCTGAATGGCCTTTTAAGGAATGCCTTCACACTAATGGCCATGCTGGATTACCCCTACAGCACTCACTTTATGGGCAACATGCCCGCCAACCCTGTCAAGGTACTTAAACAAGGATTTCAGTTCCACATCTGAGACAGAATGCACTATACTATGTTAAAGAGAAAAGTAAAACTTTAATAAAGAGCTTTTCAGTAGCAGGGACCCCAACACAAAATACAAATGAAGCAACAAGCTAGGTCGGGAGCTATGATTTGGGAAGACCTCACTGAGGATCGGTGACAACTCCATATCTGGCAGATTCCTCTGATACCTTTGAGAGAGGGTGACAGCCAGAGAAAAAGGGGAGGGAGGGTGGGGTATGCAAAAAAGAAATGATGTGTGGCACAGGTAGGCATTTATAGACATATGACCGGAAGCAAAGGGTTTGGGATGTGATTTAACAGCTTTTGAAATTTAGAAAAATGATCTCCAGTTAAAGTATAAACAGTTTTATGAGCTATGCCACTTGTTGATAACACCAGCAGAAGCCATAATAATTCTAATTCTGTCACTATAATGTGTGAGGAGACAGTCTGTCATTACAGCAAGATTTCATGAGTGGCTAAAGTTGGGCTACTTAGATTTTTCATTTCTTAAATCAGTGAATGTCAACTGGCGGCCCGTGGGCCACATCCGGCCCATCAGAGATTTCCATCCGGCCCCCCAAATATTACTGAAATCAAGACTAGCCTAGGAGGAGGAAAAACTATGAACAAATGTAGTTGATGATCCCTGCCCTAAATAATAGAAATGTTTTATTGTGAATATAATTCTGAACAATTGTGGACTACATTACACTAGCCCTTTTCTCTGTGAGAGCAAATGGACCCCCCCAACCAACACACACACACACACACCACTTCCTGCTAAACAAGCAATAAAGGTGATGAAATATTAAATGACTTTTCCTTCCAGGTAGCCTGCAAAACCATGCTGAGGGGATTGGACCTGCTAATTAACCTCAGGGATACTGCAGGTAAGAACTTTCTGTGTAGTCCCTGCTCTGAACAAATGATGAAGTACTCAGATTTTTATATGGATTCTTTTAGACTTTATCAACATAAGACAGTGGAAAGAATACAGGAAAGCAAACTGGGAGAGACAGCATAGGAAAAACACATAGTAAATAGCCTTGGTGCAGAGTCAAACCCAGGCTTCTGCAGTAGCTTTATGGTATGTGGTAGTGAACGGCAACTTGCAGCCCGCGGGCCACACCCGGCCCACCAGAGCTTTCCATCCGGCCCCCCGAATATTACTGAAATCAAGACTAGCCTAGTGAGGAGGAAAAAAAATGATGAGTTCAGATGCAAAAGCCGCTAAGCACCACCTCAGTCAAAAATGACATAATAATGCATCATAACCCATTAAATACTCATCTCTGACTAGTCTGAATTATCAAAAGTCTTTTGTGGTTGGTGATCAGATTGTAAACACAGCTGAAGGTGAGTCTAGCTTTGTTTTGTGTAGAAAAAATGTTCCGTGGTCAAACTTGGCTAACTAAAGGAAGTAAAAGTCGCAACAAGATTTCCGTCGGTAAACCTGCGGAAGGATCGTTGCTGTCTGCCGAGTGTACTCCCCGCCCTGTGCAGGGCTCTCGTCTCCTTTGCTGTGACGTTCTCTCTCACGGTCTGCTCACAGGGGGATCAGACGAGTAGGTGGCTTGATGGCGCGACATGTACCCGCATGCCGGTGGGGGCTGGCAACTGCTCAAAGATAATTTTAAAAAAATGCTCTTTTAAAAGAAATGTCCAGGAGCGTTTAGGTTTTGCATCTGAACTCTTCATATGCTCCTGTATTCATTAAAAAAAAAAAGTGCATAAATTTGTTGCTCTCATTTAACATTTTATCATTTCCCATGCTTATCTATAATGAGAACAACTGCGCACGGCTGCGGCATTTTCATAATAACCGTTAACATAACAGAGAAGAACATGTAAGTGCAAGACTTGTAAATCATATAATTAAAAATAGTATAAATTTATAAGAAAAAACTAACAAAAAAAAAACCTTTTTGTCTACTACCTGAGGAAAAACAACTGATTTTTACTAATTTGGGTATGCTGATTCCAAATATGCAAACAGAATTTCTCTAGCATGTCAGGATCTTGAGTTACATAACTATAACAATAAATGATCATCGCCAAACTCAATGTCAATGATTTTATTAGAACAGTACGCCATGAACACACAACTAGTGAAAAAACCTGGTCTCCATTTCAGAGGTATCTTGATGGAACCTTTCAACATGCTCATCACTCACATCACCCAAATTGGGTGGAAAAAAGTCAAGATGAGAGTAAAGGAAGTAAATCTTAAGTGACATTCTGCAACCCATGCGTTTGAATGATATGAGCATGTCATCAACTAGTTGTTCATAGTTTGTGGCTTTGTGGTTGCCCAACAAATTCTGTCCCACCTGAACAAATGATTCCCAAGCTCTTAGTTCAATGGGTCTGAGCTTAGATGGAAATTCTTTGTCTCTAATAGGCTCACAGACTTGGGGTCCATCAAAGATCCCAGCTTTAAGCTTGGCATCACTTTGGACTGCCCCGGAAACACTATTCCATCACTTGATGTAGCACTAAAACTTTTGACAGATCAAAGCAGTCACTATACGAAATTGCAAATTTCTGGCATTGTTGATCCTCAATATTGGTAGTTAAACTTTAGTTTATTGAATTTTAATGATCATATTTGGATTCAGCACCCCAAAATCACCCAAATTATTGCTATATTCTGTTTGATTTCAAAATTAGAAAATCTTAGCACACTACATTTGCGCAAGAAGTGCCAGTACAGCAATATATTAGCTAAATATTGACATGTGCATAACTCAAGAACCTGATGTACTAGAGAAAATCTGAGTATAGATTTGGAATCAGCATACCTGAAATGATTTCTATCAGGCATTTTTCTCCAGGTAGCAAAGTCATTCTTGTCAAGTGTAATATATTATATAGTATACAGTATTAATTTTATTTTACTTTACCATAGCATCTGGCTCTCAGTGTCTGCCAAGAAAAATACTGGCTCTTGGACAAATATAGTTGATGACCCCTGGCATATGGGTTACCCTCTCAACCTGGTGAGCTATACTGGCACCCCAGAACTGATATTTGACTTAAAACCATGCAACGTGGTTTCAGAATGATTCGCTCACATGAGAAGATTATAAACCGAAAATGACTATGTTGAGTCTAAAAGCAAGAATTTTAGGTTTATTAAATGTATCCATGTCAGCAGGCACCACAGCCTGTATTTAATTAATCCAAATACTTATGTTCTTGGTCAGTTTACGAAGTATTCATTTACAGTTGTTGAAGTTGTGTAATGAGAAATGCCAGTTTTGGGGGTATTTTCTATTTTCATTGTTCTATTTATGCTAATGCTTTGCATTGTATTTGGTGATGTAAGGCTTGAATACAGCTGCTTCGCCATGGAAACCCTTTGCATGAAGCTCTCTACATACTGTTCTTGAATAATCTTAAGGCCACATGAAGTTAGGAGATCTGCGAATTCAATGATTTGTATGTGTGGGTGAATACATTTGGAAGATATAGTGTATTTAGTATAATTTTAGCATTTCTTATTCCTGGTTCTTACTTAGCCATTTGCTATTGAATTGATATGTTGAATGAAGTCATTAAGGCTGTTGTGACTAGCTGGAGTGCCGGCGCTCCCAACTGCTAACTACTTTTCAATGCAGGTAGAATTGCAACCACATATGATAGAGCAATAGTTCTTTTTGCACATAAAACAAGAGGATTTACACCTACATATCATGCATTCAGCATGTCCCAGAGAGCTTTATCCTTCCTCTAAGGGGTTCACAAAAATCGCGTAGAAAGCATAAACAACAAAACATACTCCATGCCCTTTATTGTGTGCATTAGCATGTTGTGCTTCTTTGTGCACTTTTTAGCTACCTTATGTAGTTACTATGGATTTCCTTCATACATATTATTATAATTAGGATTCTGAATATTCTGTTGATGTATAGTGAGTTGAAATATTCCACAAGATGGTACTACAGCATGTGTAACTGTAAAGATATGTTCTGGCGGCTACTTTTACTTCCAGGGGATCTGTGCCACCTAAAGATTCTGCTGCCAGGAGACTGAGGGGTAGCACTGGTGGCTAACAGTATTTTTTATCATCTTATTTTATCACTGTTGTATATGAAACCTTGCAGGACCTCACATAATAAGGCCTTCAGTATGGACCTGTGGTGCTTTTAGCGATGATTTTATTGTAGATTATACTATTTTTACTTTGATTCTTTATGCTGGAGATACACTAATTTCAGTAAAGTATCTCTCTTCTCTCTCGCTCTCTCTCTTTCTCTTTAAACCTTGATGCAATCCACCTTTCAGGGATAGTATACAACGCGACTGGGACTCTGACCTGTTTTGATTTGTACAGTCTATATTTGGAATGTGCTGATCCCACTGGGTGTGGACTGGGCTTCGACAGCATGGCCTGGGACTATCAGGTACACCAACATCCACTGACACTCGGGATAGCTTGTGGCATTACAGATGAACTAAATACCTCAAGAAGATGTTGATAGCTGATACCAACATGATATCAGCTAAGTTTTCACTTTGTGAGCACTATACAGAGAGTTATGCATCTGGCCCCAGATGTGAATCAAGTGAAATGCAGTTGTGATGTGGTGGAACAGGAGATTGAATCGTGTTAATATGGAGCCTAAAATAAAAAAATTGTAGAAGTTATGACAGACTTTCTGACATTGATACTGAGGGGAAAAAATTCTGAAGGTTATTTGTGATAATGCACTCAGGGACAAAATGAGAAGTGTTGGTTAACCCCACTGATGGTACAAAAAGTAGGGCAGGTTAGAACAACCCTTAAAAAAAGATATTGTCCAAAAGTTGCCACTGTTAACACAGGTCTTGTTATTTATGGGATGGTATCAACAAAGGAAGGTTCACATTCAGACAAAAAATTGACAATTTATACCTTGTAGACAAAAATGGAAATGCAAATAAGATCAAGATCACTCTTTTTTGATTAAATACATCTTGTTCATCTGTGGTGCTTCATCTTAAAGATGATTTTCAATGACCCCTCTGCTACCGTGTTGTTGCAGGCATGCACAGAAATCGAGCTGTGCTATGAGAGCAACAATGAGACGGACATGTTTCCTCCAATGGCCTTCACTAAGGAAATCCGCAGACTGTACTGCTCCAAACGCTGGGCTGTGGTTCCACGCCCTGGCTGGCTCAAAATCCAGTTCTGGGGTGATGGTGAGAACTGAATAAGCATAAGAAATCCCTTTATTAGTCCCACAATGGGGAAATTCAGTGTAGCAGCAGCAAAGGTATTCTACAGACAGCAAAGAGTAACTAGGATACAATAAAATAAAGTACAAGAGGCAAAATAAAAAATAAATAAAATAAGTATAAGAGGTAAGTAGAAAGATGATTAAAAAAAATCTGTATAAACAATATGTACAGTATAGACAATATGTACCAGTATAAATAATATGTACATAATGGAGGATAGAATATACTATATGAAGATTATATTACAGAATGGATTATGATATTGCACCTGTTTATTGCACTAAATAAATACCGAACCTATTTGAAATGAGGTATATTGTACAGTGCTAGTAATAGTGAACACAGTAGACCACTTCTGTGCCTGGGAGCAGTGCTGGTTAAAAAGTCTGCTGCAGGGAGGAAAGACCTGCGATATCGCTCCCTCAAACATTTGGGGTGCAGCAGCGTATTGCTGATGGAGCTCCTCAAAGCTGTCACAGTGTCACGCGTGGGTTGGGAGTCATATGACAACATGGAGCACAGTCTTGATATCGTCCTCCTCTGCGTCACCACCTCCACGCTGTCCAGGGAGCGGCCCAGGACAGAGCTGGCCTTCTTGATGAGCCTATCGAGTCTCTTCCTGTCAGCAGCTGTTATTCTGCTCCCCCAGCACATCACACTATAAAAAAGGGCTGATGCCACAACAGAGTCATGAAATGTTTTCAGGAGTCCCCCCTGCACCCCAAAGGACCTCAGTCTCCTTAGCAGGTAGAGTCTACTCTGGCCTTTCTTGTAAACTGCAGTGGTGTTGTCTGACCAGTCCAGTTCATTGTTCAGGTGAATACCCAGGTACTTATAAGACATAACCCTATCAATGCCCATTCCCAGAATATTCACCTGTGTGGGTGTGCTTGTGCCCACAGAAATCCACCACCAGCTCTGGTTTTTCCTCCATTGATCTGGGGGTGCTTTATTTGGCACCAGTCTGAGAATCCTTGTATCAGCTCTCTTCTGTATTCCTTGTCATCCCCTTCATGTATGAGACCAATGATCGCAGAATCATCAGACAACTTCTGCAGATGACAAGTAGTAGGAGATGTCTTCCAGATTTGTGGCACCTTCCTCAGCTCTAGGCTCAAGTTGAACAGATACGTAGCTATCCCACCCAGCTGGTCTGTGCAAGACCTCAGGAGTCTGGAGCTTATGCCATCAGGACCTGCTGCTTTCCTCACCTTGATCTTCCTGAGCTCATTTCTCACTGCCGGTGAGGGTGAACCATTCATGCTACTTTTCCACCGCCAAGGTGCCAGTGCTTGTGCCAGTGCTGGTGTCAGTTTCAATGATCCAGCAAAACGCTTAAGAATTGGGCCTGTGTTTCCACCGCACTTTGTTTACATATGAGTGTGGGCGGGTCCTCGTCTGGACACGGAACCCGAAGGGCACAAACATGGGAGAACACGCTCACCTTTCTTGTGCTGTGAACACATTTTATGGTCCAAACAAAACTACTGCAGCATCTGTGTGCAGCACAGAGATAAACACAGACATCGATTATGAGCAAGAAGAAAAGTACGCACTTTGCATCCTTTTATCTGTGATATGAACTGATACAAAGCAGCAAGTTCAGCCTTAGGGCCCAACCTAATTCACAGCTGTGAAAATCACATCGCTTTTCTCATGTAATAAGCCAATATTTTTCATAAAATTATCAATTTTCTCACTTTTTTTGGAATTGGAGTTTAAAAAAAATGCTAGTAAAAAAATCATACAAGTCAGTTAAAAAAAGTGTTGCCAAAATGTAAAAAAAATAAATAAATAATAATGATAAATTTACCTGTGTTTTGTTTCTGATGTGTTCAGCCCTCTCCACAGCCAGCAACATTATTTTCTCCAATGGAGACCTGGACCCATGGGCCAATGGAGGGGTGAGTGTTTCAATCAAACGAATACACTTCAGTGAGGCCAATGCTTTTAATGCATTTAATGCTCTTTGTTCTTCAGGTGCGTAGGTCCCTGAGCTCCTCACTGACAGCACTCAACATTTCTGGAGGAGCCCATCATCTGGACCTGAGGTACAGAAAGCTGTGTGGAACATTCTTCACTTTTTTTGTAAACTCTCCTAAAAACTCTAATGTGCCTTTTCTCTGTGTGCTTTTCTGCAGGGGATCTAATGAGGCTGATCCAGTGTCAGTGGTCAGTGCCAGGAAGACAGAAGCAGACCTCATTGCACAGTGGGTACAGATGGAGAGGACCAGATTACAAAAGTTTGTTTGAGGACTGGGACACAATGATGTTCAAACTACAATTCTAGAAGAATCAAATTGTAGAAATGGCATAGTTATATGGGGCTCCAGCGTGATCAATATTAAATAAGTAAATGAAAATAAATTGTGAGATAAATGTTCAGATGAATAAATTAAGTGAAATATATAAATTAAACATGAGGTACTGCAGGAAAAATATCACTGTATTTCATTGCTCTGTCAAAAAAATAATCTGCAGCAATCAAAATGAGAATGTTCTGTAGCAAATGAGCAACATGTAAAAATAACTTGAATGGACAATATCCGGTGTTTTTTTTTTTGGTGTTTTTTTTTTTCTTAAATGCCTAAAGAACTGAAGGTACAAATCTGACAACACATAAGAAAACACAGTGAATACATCACGACAAGTTTGATTTCAGTACAAAATCCAGAAGTTCTTGAATCCAACTAGGGGACAAGCTACAATATTTACAGGAATGACTGCAGCCTACTCAAGCAGCTACTATGGCAGTAACTCAAATAAAATGCACGTACAAGCTCACTGTTCGGACTCGATGTTGTAATCTTAAATACACACTAGAATTAATTCTGCCAAATTTACATTTAAATGCTCTCGTTACATCATTTACACCAGGGGTGTGGAAACTTTTTCAAGGAGGGCCTTGACAATGTGAAAGTGCCCAAGGGCCAACCGCCATTTCTGCATTTCTGATAACAGGGCAACAGGTAAGCTACTGACACTAATGTGAAGGGCACACAGGTACACAGAGCAGGTCTGGCTCCAGAGCAGTGGTAGACAATTGTAAAATGTCACATAGGTGGGAGTCACTCATTCTTGATCTCAAGCAGTTCAGAACAGAGAAACTGCACACACAAATATGTGGAGCCAAACAAGGTGAACATTTTCTTTGCAAATGCTCAGATCTCTGGAAACTTGTTCTTATCCAGCTGCCAGTGTTGTGCCAAAAGTGATTTCCAGTGTTTTTGCTGTAGACTGTAGTCAACAGGATTTATGAAGGCCTTATAGAAAAAGTGCAAGTATCTTTATCACTGTGTTATTGTATCTTCATGATAATCAACCTTTTCCTTTTTAAATAAAGCAAATCATTTTTTGGCAAACACCAAAAATAACTTTTTGTCATAACTCTGGTAAAAAGGCACACAAGAGAGATGCTGGTGTCAGTTGTCACACTGAAGCACAGTCAGCTCCAGCTGCAGGTGAGGTGGAGAGTCATCAGGGTCAAACAGCAACATTTCCTTTTCAATAGCGGCAAAATCCCAAAAACTGTCATTGAACTCACCAGCGCTGACTGCTGCATATAGCTTCGTTTGCACACCTGTACTGACAACCATGACCTCCCACAGAGCATAGAAGCATGTGGTGCAGGGCTCCGTTTGTGACAAGTGTCTCTGGAAAAGTTGCAGCTTTGTTTGCAGCGAGGTTGGGGGATTTCCCCTCAGTGCCGATGTGAAATCCAGATGTACAAAGGGAGCGCTGTATGTACACAAAATACGGCGTTGGGGGAGGATTTCAGCTTTTTCAAAAAGTCTCCAAAAGTTGCAGAAGTCCTCAGAAAAAGTCCCTTTTTAAGAAAAAAAAAAAGTTGCTAAGAGTTCTGAAAAGTTGCTACGTTGGCAACACTGTGTGTCACCTATGACCCCCCACCCAAGGCACACAACATGGGCTGTGATTGGTTAATCAGTCACTCTCTTCTTTTTGAGGTTTTGAAGCAGTTGGCAGACATCTGCTACATGACACTGCCTCAATGAGTTAAAAAGAGGAATTGCAGGCTGAGTTGTATTCATTGCTTGTGCATGCAGGCCAAAAAAAATCCGAGCTTGGTCCGTGTTTGGCCCGCGGACTGTAGTTTGGACACCCCTGATTTACACCTTAACAAAGAGAGTGACAAAGGAATGGAATATTCAGTAAAAAATAGCAGCTGTTCAGTGGCAAGAAAAAGGAAATAAAGAAAATCATAAATTTAACTGTTGCCAAGAACCTACTGCTGCTTCAATAAGCAAAAGTTTCACAGTTCATAATAAAATCTGCTGCTTAGCAACAGCTGAAATCTGACCAAGATCATGTGATCCTGAATGAAAGCTTATGCTACATTCATGTCACAAGAAAATCCACAGGAGAAGTTGTGAGGTCAAACATGCAGTTTGTTTGTTCCCACTTCCTGTTCCTCCACAGCCATATCATCCATCCTCTCTTCCGCTTATCCTGTTCAGGGTTACAAGGGCTGGAGCCTATCCCAGCTGACATAGGACGAGAGGCAGGGTAAACCCTGTACAGGTCGCCAGGCCAACACAGAGAGACAGACAACCATTCACACCTATGGGCAATTAACCTAACCACAGTAACAGTCTTTGGACTGTGGAAGAAACCCATGGAGAACATGCTAAGAGACAGAGAGGCCCGGGCCAAGGTGGAATCGAACCCAGACCTTCTAGATGTCATTGTAACTGTGAGGCAGTAGAGCTAACCACCACGCCATAAACTTTTATTTTGGTGTAAAGTCAATAAACATTTTAAGTGCTTTTATTGTTTTGCTTTTTAAATTAGATTTGAATGCTGATTTTATACATGCAGTCTTTAGCAACCACTGATTGTTGAAATTAAAGTTAATTTAGTTAATGCTTCAAAACACCTGCCCAGAGGCATGTCAGGATGGCCAAAGTGGTGCGACTTGCTTCAAGGCAATGTGACAAGACCAGCAGGAGTGGAGCAAAGAGCAGATCCTTAATAATGTTAAATTAGAGCCAGGATATTTACATTTTGTGGTCAATGAAATCAGATTAATTGAGATCAAGTTAACCAGTTCCAATTACAAACATAAAAGAAAAAAACCTCATACCATTGAAAAAAACCATCTTTTGCCAAAATCTACAGCTGCTGTACTGGCAGTACACACACACACACACACACATTCATAGAAGCACTTTTCCTATAAGCAGTATAAAGAAAATAAATTTTTTGGCCACATTTACATTCAGAGCTGGCTCACTTATTTGTAACATAGCAGCAAAAGAAAGCATTCTATGTAGCTGAGCAAGCTGAACAGTTGACAGTTACACAACTCATGGCACAATGTGCGAGCATTTGATTGTGTCAGTTGACACCTATACGTGGACTTATTTGAGAAGAAAATATCATCACCCTCCTAAAATAATGGCCCAAGTCATTTTTTAACAAAAAGTTTATTTTTGCCTGAATCATATTTTCAATATTTGGTTCAGTTTTTTGTGTTTTCTGAAAAACCCAAATAAAATGACCATTATTTTAGGGGGGTGACAATAAGTTTTTTACTGCACTAAATTTATCTCATCTGGAGTTGCTGGTTACATGACAAATATAGATTAAATGTCAGGTATGTATGGTTTGGTTTGTAGGATACAAATTATTGATATAGAAAGCAATTTCAATTAGTGCCCACTGCATCACTGCAATGCAAAACCGTTTAACATTTTTCTTACTAGGCATATTTCAGTCACTTTATTCAATCATTTACTAAGAAATGATAAACTAACTAAATTAATTACAGATTTAATTTGAACAACTGTCACCCAGCAGCCATCTTGGCCATGCCAGTGGGTAGTTATTTCAGCCCAAACAGAGCAGCATAAATAACTGGAGTGGAATTCCTGCGATGAAAAACTGCATGTACAGAATCACCATTTAAAATTGATACAGACTGCTTAAATGATTTTTACCAAAAGTTTTTTATTATTATTTAATTTGCAATTGGTTTCCTTCTACCACATACAGTACTTAACAAATTTATTAGACCACCATCCAATGTAAGGTTAATGCCACAGCTGTCCTACAGTATCCGTAATTACCAAAATAATAGTTCATGCTTGTCGTGTTTGTAAATATTTTTACCTGATAAAATAAAGGTTTTAAAAAAAAATACTTGTAATGGTTAGCCCAAGCACAAGCTCTGTAATCTAAATATATTTCTAATGCTAAAATATAATTACTCTTATCTATGAAATTGGGGTATAAAAACATGAATTCAGTTTATTTACCAAATAAGTAAAAATTACATTTTTAGTTTTAATCAAGTTTTGGCAAATTTCTAAAATATGTGTTTTCTTGTTATTATGACAGGTAATCTAATGAATTTATTAAGCACTGTATGTGCAAGGACACCAAAACACACTTGATGTTTCCTGGTTATTCAACCAGCATGTTTTCCATTAGGGAATGTTCCCATCACTCAGTTTTCTTCATTTTTGTTTTGAGTCTCTGCCCACATCACTCCATCAATACTTTACTTCTATTGGTAGTCAAGTCAATTGCTCATGTCGTCCATTAATCATGTTGTAGTGTGAGCGCCTCCTGAGCAAAGCTTTATCCTTGACCTTAAGTGACACTTCCTTTACAACATGAATGCAGCACAGAAACCAAACATGGCTTGAGGTCTCACCCTTTAGGAAGCTGCATGTAATTTCCTGTTCTCATTCACACAGTGAGGGTATCGTAGAACTGCCCAAGTCTGAACACTTGACTGACTTTATGACACGGTGTGATTAGGAAGTGGCTTCTTGGCAGGCTGGTTTCAACTCACAGTGATGGAAGCTGCTGTCAGGGAATGTTACAAAGGCAACCTGCCATTACTCCTAGTACTGGGTCACAGCTCCAGGGCAGACATTCAGAACAGCTGTTACACTTTTCCACTGTTGAGAACAGAATGTCTGGTAAACATTTTGACAGCAAAGTTGTTTTGGAACTTCGTTTCTGACACATCAATGGTGATTTTAGTTAGTGCCTGTTGCAAAGCCATACTAAAAAGAGTCAGTCTTCATACAGTTGCAATGAGTCCAAGCTGAGGCTGCCCCTCCACATATGATTGTGATTTAATCAAAGCTGTCTTAATCACATTCAGTGTTGAAGCTAATCTGAGTATTCATTAGGACAGGAAACTTCCTCAGTTGTAACAAAGGCAATCAGTTAAATGAATAAACAGGGCAGAGCCACAAACTGAACTGGACTTCTTCATAGAGACAATGATTCAGTCATTGTGTGCACAAATCCAAGACATAGAATGTAAAAGAATTCTCTTGATGCTAGTCCAACCCTGAGAAGTTTGCACTATTTGTATTTATGTCACGCAGAAGCCCATATAGGCAGTGGGTGAGCCTCTGTGTTGAAGACATATTGGTCCAGGCTGATGGCATTAAGGTCATCTGAGAAAAGTAGGTAGAAATATTTCAGGGTCTCTCCCAGGAAGAAGCTGTCCATCTTGTCTCGGGGGCTTGGGTAGTACGGGTCACACACATTGTTAATGGATGTGTAGCCACCAGAGGAAACCTGAGGGGAAGCACACAGGCATTTGTCCAAGCTCACACCATGCATTCAGCAAATCTTAAATACTGGGTTCATGTTCATGACAATGTATGAGAGCCACAAAGGTGTGCATTAAACAGGCCTGTGTTTGACAAGATGCTGAAGAAGCCATTTATCCATAGTGAAATGTCCCAGACAGATCTATGTAGTTTAGCCTTGATTGTACAGACCTTTGTGTATCTGTTAAAGTTTTGGAGAATCTCCCAGCCCCAGTCCTGGTATTTGTGATCCTTTGTGAACCTGTACAGATAGAAGAGACTCTCCACAGTCTCTGGTCGCAGAAGGTTGTGTCTGTCTGCAAGCTGTAACACAGAAAACACACAAGACACAAATAGAACATGAGCCACTTCTAAACTTAGTTTATACACCCCTCACTAACATGTTCAAGTATCTGGACACCCTGTAGACACTGCACTAACTACACTAAGCCTTGAGAAACCGCAACAGTATCACCACTGTGATATCCTTATTAAATACAATGTATTATTATTTTTATTATTGCATTTTGGTTATTATTTAGAGTTTTCTGAAACACCATTAGCTGCAAAATGCTCAAAATTACAATGAAATAATTATGTGAAGAAAACAAAATACTAAAAGGAAAGGTGTAGGCTTTAAACATATTCCATTATTCCTTGTCTCATCTTATCTTCTAAATGACTTTAAATCATTCCTTGATGTCACACGGTCCTGACCTCCTGTTTTCTTTCTTTTTCCTTGTAGTCTGTTAGTCTTTTTCATATGAACTTTGATTCCAAACTTTTTTGATGATATTCAGCACTCCTGTTATTTCAGCCTGAGTGTTGTTTATTTATTTATTTATTTTTTTAACGGTCGTTGGAATCATTTTGGAAAAGCGCCGCCTCTTCTGGCTTTGTCACTTGACCTCTG
Source organism: Pterophyllum scalare (assembly GCA_024447675.2). Taxonomy (NCBI): domain Eukaryota; kingdom Metazoa; phylum Chordata; class Actinopteri; order Cichliformes; family Cichlidae; genus Pterophyllum; species Pterophyllum scalare. The sequence goes on from JAMQGT020011844.1 coordinate 25,249, forward strand.
GCACTATTATTCAATTTTCTTTCTTCATATTTCTTGCCTTAGAGCAGGGGTCGGCAACCAGTAATACGGAAAGAGCCATTTGAGCCCGGTTTCCACGGAAAAGTAAACACTGAGAGCCGCAAATACTAGCGGAAGCCGGTAGCCGCTATATAAGGAAATATGTTTCCTTATATAGAGAACTATAGGGAGACTGCACAAGGCTGTTGGTTCCGAATGCACAGTGGTGACAACAAAACAGGTGGGTACACACGTTTCATAAATCCAACGGTAAGTGCAAACTCATTTTTTTTGCTCAGGGTAAGAACGTTTCCAGGCAATATTAGTAAATGATGCCAATCATGCCTACACACTGGGTCTGCCCATATAGGACACAACTTCCTACATGTCAGTGGTAAGTTTGGATCATATTTACACTCCGTAATGCGGCAATATTCCTTTTATAATTACAGAGTCTATAGTTCACTAAGTAGATTTTTAGTAAGTCTTAAAAGCACATGTAAGGAGCTGTACGCACTCCCGCAGGACTGTCTCTACCTACCTTTACATCAATGTCTCTGGTGCTGCCTTGATGCATATTAAAGTGGACAATCTCAGGACTGAGGCCCGTCTCCATCTGGGCATACATCTGGTAGCAGGTCTCCATCAGTTGTTTAGCCAGATCCATATGATCAGAAGGCAAACCATTGTAAGCACCAAGGGCCAGAGTCCCTGGAAGAAAACACACAAGATGGTCCTGAAAAAAAAAGTACACAAGAACAGAGTTAGAGAGAGGTGTGTAACATGGCATGGGTAACCCACAACAAATTAGTGTTGAAAAGACAATGACTTGACTATTAAGTTTACAAATGACTTCATCAAAATGGAAGTTTCATCTCTACAGTTTCACTGTCATCTTCATCTCCAAAATGAATGACAAGCACGTACAGCAGAGAACATACACTCAGAATCCTTTTCTAGATTTTTTTAATGCAAATCTATGAGAACAACCTGAGTGTTTATGAACCAGATGACACCAACGTCTCCTGAGATCTACAGTGAGAACAGAAACACATGGAAAGGGAACACTTTGTTTGGCTAGTAAACTCTATTCAATTCAATTCAATTCAATTCAATTTTATTTATATAAGCGCCAAATCACAACAAACAGTCGCCTCAAGGCGCTTTGTATTGTGGGTAAAGACCCTACAATAACACAGAAAACCCAACAGTCAAAACGACCCCCTATGAGCAAGCACTTGGCGACGGTGGGAAGGAAAAACTCCCTTTTAACAGGAAGAAACCTCCAGCAGAACCAGGCTCAGGGAGGGGCAGTCATCTGCTGCGACCGGTTGGGGCTGAGTGGACAGAGACAGGACAAAAGACATGCTGTGGAAGAGAGCCAGAGATTAATAATAATGATTAAGTACAGAGTGAAGTATAAACAAGTAAATAAAGGTGAATGAGAAGAAACAGTGCATTATGGGACCCCCCTCAGCAGCCTAGGCCTATAGCAGCATAACTAAGGGGTGGTTCAGGGTTGTCTGATCCAGCCCTAACTATAAGCTTGATCATAAAGGAAAGTTTTAAGCCTAATTTTGAAAATAGAGAGGGTGTCTGTCTCCCGAATCCAAGCTGGGAGCTGGTTCCACAGATGAGGGGCCTGAAAGCTGAAGGCTCTGCCTCCCATTCTACTTTTAAGTATCCTAGGAACCACAAGTAAGCCAGCAGTCTGAGAACGAAGTGCTCTATTGGGGTGATACGGTACTATGAGGTCTTTGAGATAAGATGGGGCCTGATTATTCAAGACCTTGTATGTTAGGAGAAGGATTTTAAATTCTATTCTGGATTTAACAGGGAGCCAATGAAGAGAAGCCAATATGGGAGAAATATGCTCTCTCTTTCTACATAAGGAGAATTTCAGAGTGAGGCAGCAAAACTGTTTCTCACAGAAGTATTCAAACCCTTCAGTATTTTTTTTCTTTAGTTGGTGTTGATAAATAAAAACAAATCACAGCTTGAACAGACTCTTAAATAACAGATGAAAAAATTCATTTGCTTTTGAACATTACTGACCATTTTAGAGCTGAACTGTCCATGTGAGACCTCACCAACAAAGGTAAGGCCACTGGGAGACGACTTCTGCAACAGGTTCTTCTTTACGCCCTCTATTGCCTGCAGATAATCTTCCAAGAGTCTGAAATCACAAGACAAAAGCTCCAGCTTCACTTCCTTGGCCACCTTCATCCAATCCAATCCTCAGGCTATTTATTAGCAGATTTAGATTTGTGCAGGTATTTGATTAGAAAAGCAAATTACAACTCAATTCCATTTTTTATTTACCACTGAATGATTCTATGTGGGAGCACGGTGGCACAGTGGTTAGTGGTTGTTACATCACAGCAAGAAGGTCCTGGTTTTGAATCCACCGTGGCCTGGACCTTTCTGTGTGGGGTGTGCATGGGTTTTCTCCAGGTACTCCCCCATCTAATGGGGTCAGGTTAATTGATGATTCTAAATTGCCCATAGATGTGAATGTTTGACAATCTCTCTACGTTAGCCCTATGACAGGCCGGCGACCTATCCTATCCTTCTAGGCCTGGAGTCCCTCTTGGGCCCTGAAGGTTGGCCTTTGCGCCAAGCTGACTGGCATGGAACCTGACCTCTTGTTGGTGGCGTACCCAAAGCAGCTGTGGGCACCACTCTCTGGGCAGAGAGAGACGGCCCTCTGGGCAGAGCTAGCCCCTAGCTTGGGCTTCGTATCACGTCTGGGGATGATATATGCAAAGAGCCTCCGTCTGCTTCTTTCTCAGTTCAAATTTAGCCTGAATGGTGCTGAGTGATTGCCCAAATAACCCAACAGCAGACACTCTTTCATCCAAATAAACAGCCCTGTCCCTATCTGGTACATCAGAGAAGGTCAGCCACAGATGCCGCTGTGCCACTACTGTTGAAGGCAGCCCTCTGCCGAGGGAGAGTGCTGCACAATGGGTCTGTGGTGACTCTGACATCATTAAGGAGAGGTGCCAGTGGGCTGTCTGGGGGAATCAGTAACCCCAAGCTCTGCCAGGCCCATCACCTGGTACGACATAGTGCGGAGCTCAGGGCATGGGCAGTGCCCGCCTGAGGCCAATAAATCTCGTCCAGATGAGATACAGACAATCTGCAGTGCTTGGACAAAAGACTTAAGGGGCCAACCCCTTTGGTTATGGGACAGCCCCAGCAGAGGTGGGTTGGTTAAGCCAGCCTCCTCCACACCATCGAGCTCTACAATGTTGTCCATTGCTGGGCACAGTGATGCTGTACCTCATTCCTCTCCATCAGGGAAGAGAAGTTATAGACATAACTCTTTGTTCCCTTTCAGTCGATTCACTCTGAAACAACACATAATATGGGATGCCCCACAGAGGAGCCACCAAACTGGAGTAGGACCACCAGCACCCTAGTGCAAGGTAGACCCAGCTGAAAGGAGAGAATGAGCCACTGAAGGGGCTGTCGTTCAAACGATAGAACCGAACAAAAGTGTGCAATGATGACCACCTAGCTGCAGCACAAATATCACTCACAGGAACCCCTTTAGAAAGGGAAAAATGAGGCTGCCATTACCCTGGTGGAATGCGTTCTCATACCCCGAGGCAAAACAAGACCTTTAGCGCTGAAAAGGAGATAGCCTCCATTTTAGACAGAGCTCTACCTCTAGCTGGATTGGCAAAGCAGACAAACAACTGGTCACATAAACGCACATTCTGAGTGCAGTCAATGTATGCCCGTAGCAGACGCACTGGGCAGGTGCTGCTGATCCACTCTCTCTAGAATTGGTGGTATCATTTCCACTGGGGGAAATGCATACAGCAGCATGTCCGGCCATGTGCTAGCGCATCTAATCCCAGGGAAAAGCAAACTTTGTAGCTGCTCCTTTTCACCTAGGAGAAGAACAGGGGGCAGTGAGCGTTTGCCTGCACCTCAACAAATACGTCCCATATGTGCAGCAGCCTGAGCTCCCTCCAAGCGCTAACATGTAAAATAATAGATTAGCAATCATAGATTTCATCATGCCCAATAACTGTAAGATCCTTTCAAAATGTAGTTTGCATTCCAACTGAAACTGAGCATGGCAGTGGTGAAACACGGCCACTCTGCTCTGACAAACATACAAGCCGGAAAGCAAACATATTTCCAGCCCAAGGAAAGAGATCTTCTGACTTGGGGTCAGTGAGCTCTTTTGAAAATTCACTGAAAAACCCAGTGCGTGAATGTGTGACAACCAGCTGCGTCGTCGCCTGCTCTCTGAAACCCGCTACTAGAGCACAGTCGTCTAGATAGGCTAAATGTGGACGCCCCTCTCTGCGAAGAGCGATAGACAGTCTGAATGGCAGCATGCTACGCCTTTGAATGCAACCCTCAGAAACTGCCTGTGGTGGGTTGTCCTGGTGTGTGAAAGTAAGCATCTGTTAGATCCATTGTTGTAAACCAATCTCCCAGGCCAACTGCATTCGAAAGCTGTTAGAGTGTTAGCACCTTGAAGTTGCATATTCGCAGGTATTTGTTCAAGATTCACAGATTGAAAATGAGACAAAGCCTTCACCCTTATTTTGGAATGACAGTAACGGCTGTGCCAACATTTGTTCGTCTCCAAAGCTGGGACCACACATACTATTTTTTTGTGCAGCAGTGTTTATTTCCTCCCTTAGCACAGCAGGAAATAGACACTGTGGTATGGGTAACTTGTCATGCTGTGTCAAATCTACACAGAGTACAGAGAAGCTATTACAGCATGGTGCAAATTCCAGTTTTGCTTAGCTCCCTTGCCTAAACTAAACAGAGAATTTCCACTAGTGAAAAAAACATGCAAACTATTTCCTGCTGTGTGCTACATGTGTGAAAGTCTAATTTCAGACAATGTTCCAACCTGATTCTCAACACTTTGTCCAGAGTTCATGTGTTCATGGCTAGTGTGCACAGTGGGAGTGGTCACCATCTTCCAGATGGGTTTGATTACTTTGCCTACCTTGTTTCATTATAAAGTGCTAGCTACAGTTTGACTAAGAAGCCCGTGAGTTGATTGTCATAGCTTACCACAATGAAACCAATTAGCTCTTGGAACCTTCAGTAATTGGTCTGTTGCTAGAAGCAGATCCACCACTTTTATGGGGCTGACTATTGAAATCATATTATCACATTAATTCATGTGAAAGTAAACACTGGGTACATTTAGTGTGACTCACTGGTCCTCCTTCTTGCCTCCCTGGATCCACTGCTTCAGCAGGTATTCATAGTAGCTATCTGCTCTGGCTCCAAGCGTGTAGATTCCCTGATGTGTGAACTGACCGTTGTTTGTGTTGATGAACATGGGCACAAGACCATCCAGCTTGCCATCCAGCTTATGAATCTGTTTCATAATCTCAGCCACTGCATCCTGAAGAACCAGAGACAGAACTATCATAGGTGAGGCTGTGGCTATATACAGTACCAGTCAAAGGTTTGGACACACCCATACTCATAAACATTTCATAAATGTTTATAAAATCAGTCTGTATGTTTAGGTGCTTGGTTTTATACACCTGTGGCCATGGAAGTGATTTGCACACCTGAATTCAATGATTTAAACGAGTGAATGAGTGAATGATTCTAAATATCACATTATACTTTGCATCATAATATCATACCACATTTGACCTCTGATCTCACATTCACATTTCACAACTGCCTTTCTTTCAAGTTGAGCCCAAAAAGTGTTATATCTTTAAAGAAAGTACTGCCAAGAGAAAAAGAATGAATTCACATATATAAATTAAAGAAAAAAAAATCATACTCAAAATCAAGCATTTTAAAATGGGTTTCAACAGGTTGGCGGTTCAATTCCTGGCTGCGCCGGGCTGCATGACAAAGTATCCTTGGGGAAGATACTGAACCCCAAGTTGCTCTCCGATGCAAGCGTTGGAGTATGAATGTGTGTAAATGTTAGACAGTTAAAAAAAAAGCACCTAGCTTAGCTTCATATGGAAGTGCTTGTGTGAATGGATAAATGTAAACGTGTTGTATAGGCACTTTGAGTGCTCAGACAGAGTAGAAAAGCACTATATCAGAACTAGTCCATTTACCATTCCCGCACTGTGCCCAAACATTCAGCATCTCTCCTTGTCCACTTCACACTGACGTCCAATCACTGCACGTATTGTGCCCCAGCGGCAGTGGTGTAGCCCCTGCCGCTGGGGTGATACGTAATACGTGATTTGCTTATAAGGACCAGCACAAGCTCTTTACTGCTCCTGTTCAATGCTGTCACGCTCCCCTTTCCTCCTGTTCCATCTGAGGCTCACAGCCATTGGCTGAGATCATTACCACAGCTCTTTGCTCTGTGATTGGTTTCTTATTCACCTGCTCCTTTATTATTGGCTGAGGGTGTCTGCGGAAACCGCTTAGGCAGACACGAGTCGAAGGATGCAGCAGCTAGAGCACATGTGTCAGACTCAAGGTCCGCGGTCCACATCCGGGCCACGATATAATTTTATACAGCCCGCGAGACCTGTGCACTAAATCATTCTCCGTTACCAATGACACATTGATCAGTGATCAGCAGATAAAAACAGCAATCAACACGTTTTACAGTGAAAATTAAGCTAGCCTGACCCCCAACAATGGGCAAATGAAAAGTGGAAAATGGATTTTTCCAAACAGGCGAGGCAAAGGACCTGATCGCTGACATCAGACGACCCCTGCTATGTGCGGGGAAAAGAGTGGATATGGGAGAAGATGCAGGAGGAGACCTGCACAGGTGAGCTGACAGTGCATCATTGCGTCAAACACCAGGAAACGCTGCGCAGCAAAGTCCTGAAGACAGAACACGTCATAAGCACCGGAACACAGACAGGGAACTTTATAACAGGCAAAGCTTTAAATCACCGGCAGTTTCGGAGGAAATCGTTTCTGAATTTGGTGACGTGCCTTATACACAGGTACCATGAGCTACCTGTGGAAATCTGTCAGTTCATGAAAAGTAAAGGTTGAAGTCTCAGCAGGGCTCTGGGATGAAAGGTGGCTGTGTAAGTCAGCTTTTCTCTGCGACTCAATAAATTATCTCACTGTAAGTCCCTGCAGCTTCAGGGACGGGACAACGTGATTAAGCCTATGATTACGAGAAAAAAAAATCAGAGCAGGTTTGCAGCTGCACTTTTTGCTGAGAAACTGCACACACTGCACAGTTTACACAGCGTTTTTTCAACTGTGAAGGGCAGAAATTCACATCACAGTTTTTACCTGAAAAATTTGCAAATTTTCATCAGCTTAAAATATATTCATTTTTCCTGATGTTATTTTAAAGAAAAATATAATTGTATATTTTAGTTAATGTGTTGAGGGAAAAGTTGCTGTATTCTGGCCATTCAAATTCATATTGCTGATAAAAAATATTATTTCTAATCCTGTTCAGCCCGTGACTCATGATTGTTTGTTTAATCCTCTAGCTCACGTGTCAGACTCAATGTTCTGAATATGAAGAGAAAAAAAGCTACACTTTTTGGACGTTTTTATAAACCAGCTGCCCCTGAAGTCACAGAGGCAGCTTTAGAAGAACCTGTCTGATAGACACATTGAGTTGGATCAACCTGGTTTTGTATAGTACCTCTGGACTTACTACTTAATACTTACACATTTTGCTTTTATATTGTTTTATAAATTCTACATGTTTTTAACACAAAGCCAACTGTTGCACAGTTTGTTGTACATTTTTCAAATGTAAGCAACAGAGAAATTTTGCAATGTTAAATATGCTTAAAAATAAAAAAAATAGACTATACCACTGCTCAGCGGTGTTGTGTTTTTGTGAAATTTTCATGTTTAAGAGCATATGAAGTGTTTATAAGAGTATCGGACTGACGGTGTTTAAAAAATAATAACAACAATAATAATAATTCTATTATTTCTGCAGCTTTAGCATACACTCAGGAAACGAGGGCCATTGTCTCGAGCGAGTCGTGGGAAAAGGAATTAAAATGCTGTGGCATTTCCAAGTGGAAAACTGATTATGCTAGTTCCTCCCTGTTGGACCCCAGTATCAAGATATTACATTACATTCCCTACAAACTGTGTTTCATCTCATCTTAAGTTCCCAGCCAGACTTCATCTGTTATACTTACAATCTACAAGGACCACTTGGTTTTAAACTAGCCCCTGCGGAGAGGAAATGGTATTTGTCAAAAGAAATGTTAGCGACAATACAGATGGCATGTTGAGCCACCTGAACAACTCTCTGAGCAGATCTTGAATCAGCATACTTGTGCTGCTGGTCAGTTACCTGGTACTCTGGTTTCTGGGTGAGGCGGCTGAGCTCCCTGAACTCCAGCTGGATGCTTGTAACTTCTGCCACAGTGCTGTCTGAGGTCCAGTGAGGGGGGTGTGCTGTACCTTTCCCAATGTTCACGTCAGAGTAGGGGATCTTAGATGGGGTGTTGAAGGCTGGCATCAACCTGGAGCCAATATCTTTCTGTGGAGAAAGAAAGGATATTTCATGGAGATGTTTGTTTCTGAAAGGTGAAAACCACTAGTCAAAGTGTTGACCATGACTGTCCTAACTAGATTTTAAAAATTTGATGTGTGGTGTGCAGCTCTGCCTTAGGTACTGAACTGGTGTGGTAGGGGTCTGTCATGCTTTATTTTTCTTCCAGTGTGTGACACATGAACACTGATTTGTTGCATTCAAGTCTGTGCCATCAAATAAAGTTTGCTTAAAAACCATTTGCAGGATTAAACTGATATTGGATTTGGCAATGCTGGTATCCTACAACAGAATGTTATAGGACATGTAATTTGCACCACTTTGTAGGGATACATTGATATAATGACTGAAAACAGGTATTGTGCTGACTTATATTAGCAAACATGTCAACATGTGGCTACTGACAAAGTCAAAATGTTCAAATATAGTGTGATTAAGAGCTCAAAGACTTTAAAACAGGTCAGTTTCTCATCATAATAAAGATCAGATTTTCTGCGGTACCAAAAAAGGGACTCAGCAACAAAGCAACAGAAAAAAATACTGTTATTGAAGTCAGTTAGCAGGAAAATTGTTATTTTAAACATCAACCCAAAATATCACAAATGCTGAATCCTAACAATTTTTTAAAGCAAACACCCTAAATATACTCTATATTCCACATATGCTAAGATTTTCTGTTCATTTATCTTTTATTATACAACCCCAGTTCCAAAAATGTTAGGATGCTGTGTAAAATGTAAATTAAAACAGAATGCAATTTTTTCCAGATCTCATAAACCCATATTTTCTTTACAATAGAACATAGAAAATGTAATTTTTTTAATGTTTTTTTTTTAATCTGTTTCATTTCTATATGTATGGTTTAGTACTCATCATTGGCACTCTCACTTTGATGTTTAATAGTTACTGTAGACTGTATTTTTCTTGCTGCTGTTACACAATAATTTCTCTTGAGGGATCAATAAAGTATTTATCTATCTATCTATCTATCTATCTATCTATCTATCTATCTATCTATCAGTCAAAATGTACCAAATGTTTAATCTGAGAATACGTACCATCTTAAGAAAAACCACTGGTTCATTTTCAATTTGATATCAAAAATTCATCTAAAAAAAGTTGGAGCAGTGCCATGTTTACCACTGTGTATATGCTCTTCTTTTAACAACAGTTTGTAACTGAGGAACTGAGGGGAACAGTTGCTGGACTTTTGGGAGAGGAATGTCATCCCATTCTTGGCTGACAGAGGACTCCATCTCCATCATCTGGAGCTATAAAAACAAAACTGAATCGAATTGAATGATGCATCAGATGTCTTCAGCTAGTGAAAGGTCTGGACTGTTTAGCATCCATGCTGTTGTAATAGCTGCAGCATATGGTTTAATAATACCTTCCTAAAATATGCAAGGCCTCCTCTGAAAAAAATATCATCTGGATGGTAGCATATGTTGCACTAAAACTTGTACTTTCAGCACTGATGGTGCCTTTCCAGATGTGGAAGCAGCCCATTCCATATGCATTGATGCATACCCATAACATCATAGATGAAGGCTTTTTAAGTGAGCACTGATAACAAGGCGGACGATCCCTCTCCTTCTTAATCTGTATAATGCATCGTATTTCAAATCGGGATTCCTCTGACCACACAACAGTTTTCCACTTTGCCTCAGTCGGTTAGAAATGTGGTTAGGCCCAGCAAAGATGGAGGCATTTCTGGATCATTTTCACATATGCTTCTATGATAGAGCTTTAACCTGCATTTTTGGGTGGCAAAACAAACTGTGCTGACACACAATGTTTTCCAGAAGTTTTCCTGAGTCCATGAAGTGATTTCATGTGGCCAAAATCATGTGGCCTGAGGGCCCGAAGACCACGAACTTCTAATACTGATTTTTGGCCTTGTCCTTTGGGCACAGTAATATCCAGATTCTCTAAATCTTTTTATTATATTACGTAGTGTAGATGATGAAATAGAAGCCTTCAGAATTTTAAGTTAAAGAACATTATTGTATTGAGAATCAAGTATGGGTTTATGAGATTTGCAAATGATTGCATTCAGTTCATTTATATTTTACACAGCTTCCCAACATTTTTAGAACTGGGTTTGTAGTAACTTCATGACCTTAGGGTTTCTAACCTTCCACATTAAAAACAAAACAAAAAAGACACACAAATAGTCAAAATATCACTAAACAATTAAAATCTTTACCTTAAGTGTAGTATTTGTTCCCTCCCCCACTGTGACTGGATGGCTGGGTAAAAAGTGACAATGACGAGCATCGTTTGTAGCACGTTTTTTATATAATATGTCATTGTGTAAATATGCAGAAATCCCACTGCAAACATTTAAGAAAGTACTCTGGCCTCAGGAAAAGGAGAAGGTTTGGAAATGAGGGCAGGTGTGGTGACTTACAGCTTTGTCTAAGAACAGCGTGTCTCCAGTCAGGTGATAGGTGCTCAGCAGGCCTCCCAGGACGCGAATGGTAGTTTCAAACAGGTTGACATCTACATTCTTGTTGAACGTGAGCTCAGCGGCCACCCATGCCTTTGCTTCCTCAAATTCTGCAACACATCACTGCATTTATTGAATAGAACCATAAAGCAGCTCCTTTTGATTTTTTCCCTAATATTGCTGTCGCACTCCTTACTATACTCCCTACTTGAAGAGAACTTTGGAGCTATGGGGGTAATATGTATTAATTTATAATCTATTCTGTAATCATAGACAGACACTTCTCATACACTGTATGAGAAGATTCTATCACTTCATAAATTACAATAGAACTTGTTGCTACAGTTACAGATGCCAACACCTGGATGCTTGAAAAGCTGCTCCTAGAAGTTGTGAGCTTGCGAGATGTGAGTATATTTATTCAAAGTTAGAATCTCAAAGTCATTTCGTTGATATAGTGCTAATTCACAACAAAACTGTAAAGACCTTACAATATTCAAAAGAAACAAACAATCAGATGTCCCCTGATGAGCCAGTATACCTTCTTTAAGACTGAGGATCCACATAGTATCCAGGGCATCAATAAGTGTCAAACCCAGACCAAACCACTCGCTGTATGACTTGGAGATGGGCTTAAGCTCATCATGGCCCCAAGCAAAGTCTTTATAACCCTTCCAAGCATGTCTGAAAGCTTCCTGCACTGCCACCAGCCGGACAGCTTCTGGGACACACAATACACAAAACAGGCCCATTTATTATCCCATTCAAGTTCATACTGGGATTCAGAAAAAAGTCACTAATGTAAAATGTATTTAAGGTAATCTTAAATGGGAGTTAAGATACTCTTAAGTAGACAGTACATTACTTCATTACTATAATGCAATCAATTTTAATTTGTGAGTGCAGTGAAAAATTCCATAATCAATACAGAAAGTGATAAATAAACAAGCAAACACCTGACTCTTTGGAGAATTTGGCTTCCTGGTTGAGAGGTGAACCCTCCTTATTTTCTCCATTCTTGGTCCATTCTGTGCTGTGGTTAATATCAATCATAGCCCCATGCCAGCTGGAAATCAGCAGAGGATTAGGAATTTAACAAATTAACAAATACACAGGCATGGGAAAAACAAGTACATCTTCAGTATTGGCCACAATCCTCTTTCAAACAGTGCCTACAGAAAAAGAAACACAGTAAAAAAGAAACCTACATCTAAAGCACCTTACATTTAAAATTAGGGGTTCTACATTAGGTGCAACTGGTATTTGGTGCCATCAGGCCAAGCTTGAGAATTCCACAAAGCCTTCAGAAAAAAGTTGGATGCCTATGAGTCTGAAATAAATCCTCTGCTGTAAGTTCAATTGTCTAAAGTGGTCCAAATTCCAAACAATTCCCAATTTGTCCTGGACTACAGATTTAGTCTTCAAGTCTCCACAAGTGGAGAGCACACCTGCAAATCCACCACAGAATGGCTCAAAAAGAATAAAAAAAAAAAAGTGGTTTATGGAAACAAAGCACAGATTTGAGTCACAGCATAAATGTAACTAATGTGTGAGGAAAGAGGGGGTGTGCTTTTTTTTTTAAACGTGGCTTTACAAACAAATTTCAGCAGTGATGACACTTCAAATCTCACCTGATGACTCCCTGCTCCTTCCCTTTCTTCTTGATGCTGTCAGCTGCTTTGTCTACAGCCCCTGTGTCTGAAGTGTTTCCTTTCTTCTGAAGGTAATTCAGGACAGGTGGTCTTCTCTTATTGGATAATTTCCTCTGCGGTGACACAAGCAAGAAACATTAACCATTGAAATCTTTACTAAATGCAAGCAACTTCTTAAGAAAGAAGAGCATATCAATTAAATGTAATACATACACTCATTACCTGTTGACACTACAGCTTCATTTAGGCTAATTTAAAGGATGCATGTATCAGTCACCCATTACTGTATCACCAGTGCACTGGGGATACTGGAGGCAACCATGGCAACAGTACATACAAAACCTTTTTTGTACAACCACTGAAAGGCTTTACTAACAGTAAGCACATTAAAACTGAGCAGACAGAACCGGCATAATGGCAGATCAAACATTCTGCACTGCATGCAGCAGTGTCCAAGTCATGTTCTTTGACTTTAAGTCTATGTGCTGCCTGGAACTTTCATATTCTTACTGTTGTGTGAAGCAGTCATTACCTTAACTAGGACCATTTGCTGAATATATCTGAAATTATTCATACATTAAAGTTTGCAGCATATTCTGGATGTGAATTCAGTCGTGAAAAAAAAAAAACCTTCTTTCAATTCCAAGGTTTTATGCATCAGGACAATACGGCATAACACTGTCATGATTTATTTAATAAGAGTGATCCAAAGAACATATGATGACTGCTCAAAGGCTTGTCAGAAAGTATATTCATGTATATGAAAGCAAGTGATTAATATTTACAAATATAGCCTTAAGTGGCGATAATAGGCCTTCGCCGGCAGCCACCCCAGTGCTGGTGCTGATTTTAAACCATGGTTGCCAAAGTTTCCAGTTATAGCCCTTGAAATAGCTAATTAATGTGAAACATGGCACTGGGTATAGTTGCCACCCATATGAAAAAAATGATGCATTTTGGTCATCGCCATGGCAACAGCGTGCAAAATATGGCATGGATGTCACTGGCTATTTTTGATCAAGATGATGAACAGAATGTCTCCACCAAATTTCATATATTTCTGAGAAACTAAATTTTTTTCCAGTCATATAAATTTTGTTTGCATGTGTAGTGGGAACTATCTCAACCATTGCCATGTATCCCTAAATATGGATTCAGGCTGGTTCAGTACATAAGTAATTAAAATTTCAGGAAAATCAGAAAAAGATTGCACGAACGATTGCACATACAATATATATGCTAACTAGGGTTGCAACGGTATGAGATTTTCACGGTATGATAATCTTCTCAGAAAATATCGCGGTTTCACGGTTATCGCGGTATCACCGTATTTCACATATATTCTTACAAGTTACTCTGACCCTTAAAGAAATAAAAGTTTTTTGTTTAACAAATTATTTTATTGTACTTGGAACCATTTTTAATGACAGTTTTGTTTAAAATGTCTCCCTTAAAAAAATTTTAAAAAAAAGCTATACACCTCCTGATTTATATATATATATATATATATATATATATATATATATATATATATATATGTATATATATATGTGTGTGTGTGTGTGTGTGTATGTGTAGTGTGTATATATATATATATATATATATATATATATATATATATATACACACACACACACATATATATATATATATACATATATATATATAAATATATATGTATATATATATGTGTGTGTGTGTGTGTGTGTGTGGGTATATATATATATATATATATATATATATATATATATATATATATCTCACTGCTCAAAAAATAAAGGGAACACTCAAATAACACATCCTAGATCTGAATGAATGAAATATTCTCATTGAATACTTTGTTCTGTACAAAGCTGAATGTGATGACAACAAAATCACAAAAAAATCATCAATGGAAATCAAATTTATTAACCAATGGAGGCCTGAATTTGGAGTCACACACAAAGTTAAAGGGGAAAACACACTACAGGCTGAACCAACTTTGATGTAATGTCCTTAAAACAAGTCAAAATGAGGCTCAGTATTGTGTGTGGCCTCCACGTGCCTGTATGACCTCCCTACAATGCCTGGGCATGCTCCTGATGAGGTGGCGGATGGTCTCCTGAGGGATCTCCTCCCAGACCTGGACTACAGCATCCGCCAACTCCTGGACAGTCTATGGTGCAATGTGACGTTGGT
>JAMQGT020011844.1:45000-63114 GCA_024447675.2 Pterophyllum scalare
ATAAATTTTCCTCTGGACCAAACAAGCACAGGAACTGACAGCTCTCAGTTGCTATATAGGCTACTGGGAATAGCTTATTGCATATTCCTTAATTGTTGCTATACCACCTTTCTGTCAAATGGTGCTTACTGTTAGCAGAGTATTTGTGGTAAAGGCTGTAACATTGTCATTGATTTTTAGAAGTAAAAAATTGGGTCATTTGAACATGTCTGGGTAGGTTCTCAGTCATCCAGGTCACAGTAGTCTCTGGAGCTTGAAGAAAGAAAAAAAAAGGCAACTGGACTTCTTTACTCCTGATACCCATTCATACTCCCACACCAACTGAAGGGTGTTCCTCCCAAAGTGCAATGCAATATGTGTGTGTAGGTTCCCAGTCCTCCAGGTCATAGTAAGAAGTCCAGTCGCCTTTTTTTTTCAAGCTCCAGAGTCATTTGAACATGATGTAGTTATTTAACCAGCAGCATCTGTAAGAGCCATTTTCTCTCTCTCTTTATATTGTAATCATTTGGACACCAAGGGCAGTTACCTTGTGAGATACTGAATTTATACAGGAAGGGGTTCATTCATTTGGGTATGCTAATTGTGAAGCACAGCAGTTTTTGACCGTGTTGTCATGCCAGGTATGTCAGCATTTACAGTGTTAAGTTAGGCTGCATAACTGCCCAACTAGAGGGAGAAGAGCTGCATACTGTGTCAGAAACAATAAAGATGAAGTGGACGCAAAGATGTTTGGACTTGTCAGTGTTTGATTGCACAGCTGTGGAGCATGCGTAAGAAACAGCTTAAGTAGTGTCGAATACCAGCTTATTGGAAAGATGATACAGCACCAGCACTGTTAAAATGCTGCTAATATTCACAGCAATGTGCATGCTTATACTGTTAGTGATATCAGCAACAACCTACACAATGCAGTAGTGAAGGTATCACAATCTACTGTTCACAGAGGCTTCACCAGAAGATGCAAACCACTAATTAGTAAAAAAAATAAAATAGGAAGGCCAGGCTGGAATTTGCCAAGAAGTACAGAGGCAAGCCTCAGAAATTCTGGGGCGAAGTTTTACAGACTGATGACACAAAATTAACTTTTACCAAGGTGATGGAAAGGCTAAAATTTGGAGAAAGAAAGGACCTGCTCATGATCCT
The DNA here is from genome assembly GCA_024447675.2 of Pterophyllum scalare. Classification (NCBI taxonomy): domain Eukaryota; kingdom Metazoa; phylum Chordata; class Actinopteri; order Cichliformes; family Cichlidae; genus Pterophyllum; species Pterophyllum scalare. The sequence continues at coordinate 46,144 of JAMQGT020011844.1, forward strand.
AAACATACACGCTCATCTGTGAAACACAGTTGAGGTGATGTAATGGTTGTCTTCTTCTGGGATGGGCTCATTAATCTTCGTTGATAATGTCATGCATGATGGCAGCAGTACTATGAACTCAGAAGTTTAGAGAAACATATATTTCATATTTCAATCTAAAGAAAGATGCAACCAAACTGATCTTTCATGTAGCAGCAAGATAATGACCCAAAACACACAGGCAAAACTGCAAAGGAGTTCATCAGGGGCAGGAAGTGGAAGGTTTTAGACTGGCCTAGTCAATCTCCAGACTGAAACCTTATAGAGTATGCATTTTACCTGCTAAAGAGGAGACTGAAGGGATTACCCCCAAAAGAAACAACCACTCAAAGAGACTGTGGTGAAACCCTGGAAAAGCATCACAAAAGAATGCAAAAGTTGTGTCAGTGGGACACAAGCTTTATGCAGTCATTGCAAGCAAAGGATTTGCAACTATATATTAATTCTTATCCACTTTAATCTAATCAACTAATTAAGTTAAGTCATCTGTTCCAATACTTTGCTCACAAGAAAAATGGGTGGGTTCAGACAAAATGCACTTTCTTCTGAACTGTAGATCTGTTTCCAGCATCATGGCATGACAACGTGTTTTAAACGCCTTAACAAAAATACTTCAGTGGCCATCAGAAGAACTGCTGAGAGTTAATATTTCCTTATAGGCACAGCGACCAGCTCTACATTGTAGCAGATGTGTAAACAATCTACGTGTTAGCAAATATAAGAAACAAAAGTCAGCATAAGTGGGACTCAAAAGTTGTGTTCTTATCAGCATGGAAAACTAGAGGACTGTGAAGACATGAAAAGTAATGCATTTATGTTGAAACCTACTTACCCTCCAGCAGGATTGCTTCCTCCACTGTTTACCGTTATTGTAACTCCCACTTCTGTGTCCAAAGCTTATAGATACATAATCCCGCCGGGATGGTGGGTGCATGTCTGTAACTAAGCCCTGAAAATAGAGACACATAAAGGAGTAGTGAGAGGGCAGGTGCATTAAACTGGCAGGTCACGTTAGCCTGTGATCCTGGGTGGTAGGTTGTGCTATGCTTACAAGGTAATTTGTCAGACATGAGCGCAGGTTCACCCCACTAATGCTCGATTTTACAGCCGACAGGAGGTGCTCCAATATAACGTTTATTTTACTGCATACCAACAACTTTGCTCATTACTGTAGGTAGCATATTGCAGCTATCTAGCTGTCATTACATCTGTAGATGACAACTAGCTGTTTTCAACAGGCTGTAAACTGGATCGACACAGTTTTCTCACTTGCTATAACTTTCAAATGAACTATTAAAAGCTTAATGATTGTAAAACTACACAGTGTGTTTGTTTTACACTTCACTCGACAGGTAAAAAAAAAAAAAGGTAGCGATCACTTAGCCTGTGCCTAACTGGCTTGAACGAACGTTTTAGCGGACTCACAGCTCAACTGTGGACCGAGGCATTGATCGAGGCCTAAAACTGCCGATAACATCACGGATAAAAGTAGAACACTTCAGAAAAACTACATCAGAAAAATATTACAATGACAATGTTATAAGGATTTAATGCTCAGCCAGAAAAAGTTAAACGTGTCACTGCCATTCACTTACCTTTCTGAACTGTGTAATATTCCGCAAATCTAGTGCGCCACCACGAGAGAGAGAGCGCAGTCAGTGTTACTATTGCGGTTAACAAGATAGCTTTGGGAAGTCTTCCCACGTTTAAAATACGTCACCGATACTATTGACGAAATGCATCCTTTTTTTCATTACTGCCACCTACTTACAGCTTTGACTGTGATGCTGCTCATTAGCTGTGGAGATGTGCCAGTCCAATGACGTCCTCAAAATATCAGATATGGGAACTTTTTTTTTTTTTACACGAGTTTATACCAGGGTTATAATAGTTTTGGATTTTACATTATAGTTTAGTTTTTTTTTCTCTCTAATTCAGTTAGTTTTAGTTAGTTTTCAGAGTGGTTTTGCTCGTTTTTATTTTTCCTTTAAAGCTTAGTTCTAGTTTAGATTCGTTAGTTTTAGTATTGGTTTTTAGTATTTTCATACTTTGTCAGGTGCAAGGTCCAAGAGCGACTCTTGTGTAATAAAAACTCGACAAAAGATACCGTTTAAAGAAATATATTCAACAACCATCTGTTCACAAGACAGCAGCACTACATGCTAAATGTGTGTAATATTAAGGACGCACATGAACATCAACAGGGAGAAACAAAGAAAAACATGAACTCCAAAACTCAATAAACTCTACAATAAACTCCGAATAAAGTTCAGCATCAGTGTAGTACATTAACAACACTTACATGTGGTGTTTGACAAAAACAAACTAAAGCTCAAATCCAGCTGCAAACATATTTGTCCCTGTTTTTTCACTTTCTTCATTCCCTCACGTCCATTCCGATAGTTTCAGCAGTCTCCCTCCAGGAATTTGCTGACATCTGTGAGTCCTTATATAAGGTGATGCTTTGATTATTATTCCTGATTGTTATTCTCTGACTGATAAAGTAGCCGGAAACACACAAGGACTGAACAGGTTAATCACTATGTTGCGGCTGCGTGGACCCGACGAGTCACCTTTCTCCAGATGTGAACGTCTGGCTACGTTGTAGGATGAGAGCGGTTTCCGCAGCTGGCTTGTGTGCGCTTCTCAGGTGGACTTTGATGTTGGTGGTTTTTTCCCGACTGAGACGTGTTCCGCATATGTTTTCATCATCCACAACAAAGCACTGCTTCTATCTGTGCTATCGTACTCCAAGAAACTCCATATGGGGCTCTGCTGCTTTCTCAGCAGACCGCTTACATTACTTTGCGGAGCAGCGCGGTGAGCACACGCATGCACACAGCTGTCCGATGGTGCTCCCAGCTTAAACTGCTAGAGCGAAAAAAAAAAGATTTCATATCAACCCACAAGGCTTTTAAATAAAATGACAAACAAGAAAAGGAAGGCCATTTTATCTATAATTTCAGTTAGTTTTAGTTAGTTTTGTAAACTCACAATTAGGGATGCGCCGATCCGATATTCAGTATCGGTATCGGTCGATCCTGGCCTAAATTACTGGATCGGATATCGGAAAGAAATAATAAAATGCAATCTGATCCGACCCACATTAGCTGCATTACAGTGTGCCAACGTCTTCTTCTTCTCGTGGGTTTGCGGTTGACCAAACCAGCTTAGAGCTGCATACCGCCACCTACCGGAATGGAGTGGTGATCAGGAAATAACCGCCACAGTTCTCCGTCGCTGTGACGGATTCCCTTTGACACTGAGTGGATGATCACTGACATGTTTCCCAGCTTAAAGCTTAAAAGCTTAAAATTTCCAATTTGTGTGCATCACTCTGTAAAACCCATTGTTAAGTGCCTTTTTGAGTAATTCATAGTTCGTTTTAAGTGGCTTAAAAAAAAAGGAAAAAAGGGCTGGATTGAAAATGAATTTAAAAGCCGCCAATGTCCAAAGAACAACTTTAAAAGACAGCAAATTACAGTAGGTGAAAGTCTGGCTTCTCCTATGCAAAATATAAAGAAATGATGGTGGCACAATACATTTGCACAAGATTAAAGTTTAAAGAAATTTATAGCATAAATCAAAATACTAGATTGTAACCTGACAGAAAAAATGTAGGACATCCCAACAAACAACAATTAGGTTCTCCCAGTATCAGACATAACCTGCACATCTGCTTTTGGATCGGTAGTATGAGGAACTTTGTCTGCATTTTCCCCCTTTATTTCAGGTTCTTTTAAATTGTATACATTTATTGTATTAAATAGAAATGGATAAACAAAGAAATCTTTGCTGGGAATAGCTTTGGTGAGTTGCAGTGTATCTTCCAGTGCAAAATATCTGAATGGTCAAATTGACAGTAAAGTTTTATCTATTTTATGTTTTCAAAGCATAACTTTGATTATGTTTTTCTATTTCAGCATTTTCTTCATTAGTTCCGTATTAAACCCAGAATTGAATTTTAAATCCTTCTTCTTACATATAAGATCTTGAATAATCAGGCCCCAATTTATCATTTGAGTTGATCTCTACAAATTAACAGCATTAACTAATCAAGGAGACTGAGGTATTGGAGCTGGAAGACATAACTCATGCTCTTGCATTTAAAATCATGCACAGGACTTCTAAGAATATTTCCATTTGATTATCTGACCATACTGACCATGGAATCATGTAATAGCCGAACAAGCTGATACAGTATGTATATCTGATACTGGGCACTGGGCAAATTTGGATTTAACTCTAGACATGGACCAAAAAGGAATGCTCAAAATACTAAGATTTAGGGATTTCCTCATTGAGGGAGCTCAACAGCACTCCAAAAAGCTCAGCTCCTACAAACTCCAATGCTGGTTGATGCCATTTTTTTAATAGGCCCTCCATGACTAGTCAAAGCCCATTTGATAAAGCTCCTCCATAGCCACAGAAGATGTTATTCTTACAGAAGGGCCAGTAGGTCCATCTTCTCCTGGTTCTCCTTTTGAACCCTGGAGCACACAAACACCCAGAAAAATAGATTAGTTCATATTAACGGTCACACTGTCATCAATATGTACTGAAATGGTAATACTGTTATTGTGTTACTTTTCTATTTAAATACAGTGAAGTTAATGAGAGATGCTCAGTAATATTTACAAACAAACTTATTCCACTTTCACTGATTAAACAGCATTCCATAACAGATATGAAACACTAAATGAGTGTTTCCATGTAGAAGAACAATTGTGGCAACAGTAACTTTGGTTGAGGTTTACTTGCTACTTCCAGCCACTAGAGTGTAATGTTGTCAAACTTTACTGTTATCCAGCAATCGCATGAAGGATCAAAGCAAAATTAGCTAATATTCACATACATACCAGTAGTGATGGGAAGGTCGGCTCTTTTCAGAGAGCTGGCTCTTTAGGCTCAGCTCCCAAAGAAGATCTGGCTCTTTTGGCTCCCAAATGGCTCTTTACTTGTTATCATCTGCAGCCTCATATTTTAGCCTAAATAAGCAAAAATCAATGGTTTGTGTGCTGAGAAGCCCTTTTGCCTTCAGTCTTTTTATGATAAACTTTATAATTACTTTATTTTGTGCATTTGTCCTGTAAAAAAACAAACAAAAAAACCCCATTTTGTTTAACATTTTAAACAAACTTGTAATGGAACACAGGACAAACAAACACACTGACTTATTTTGCTTTGTGTTGCAGTAGGACGGGTTATAGTTGCAGTTTTGGGGAGGGCGGTGGATGCCGCAACAGTTGTTGGTTCGGGAACAGACTCACCAGGGTCAGTAGACGGAGACCGGGCTTGCCCTCTCTCCTCCAACTGCACCAAGGGATGGACAGTTCTTATATGTCGGTGCAGGTTAGTTGTGGAACCTGCTTTCACTGTAATTTTCAATTTGCAATGACAGCACTCTGCTCTGCTGTTTACAATTTCCTTAAATTGCAGCCAAATGCTGCTTCTTTTACGGGTATCACTCATATTCACGTGTGTTTTACATCGCTGTCTCCTGCCATCTTGCTGTTAGTGATCTGTCATTTACAAAAGAGCCGGCTCTAAGAGCCGATGCTTGGTAGTGAATGGGAAGAAGCCGAATCCCATTGAATGAAGAGCCGGCTCCCCAATTTCTCATTAGCTCTGCTAACAAACCTGAGGACAGGGGCAGACACTGATGGGCACACCATGCAACTAATCACACAGGGGGGCATGAGATTATACCATTATGTTAAAGCAGAGGGGGAGATAGATGTTCCACCATTCATGGGACGTAGTCTAGGTACAGACAGCAAGACGGCGGGAGACAGCGGTGCAGCATGTATTAAACCAATTCTAACATTAGTCCTATGCAACTGTATAAAGGCAGTCAGTTTTGCAGTATTTGTTCATAAACATTGGCTGCATTTGCATTTACATTCACATTGGCCAAATTAAAACTGCTACATGGGAAAACAGAGGTCACTAAGGCAGTCAAGATGTCGGAACCATTAAATTCTATTAAAAAATTATGAGGCAATCTATTATGAATATGTGGTGAATGGGCAAGTGATGTGAGCAAATCTAGTGCCTTTCCTGTCTACTCTTCACTGTTGCACTGTCCAATAAATGCAAAAAGGCCTAATATATATATATATATATATATATATATATATATATATATATATATATATATCTTAAGTAATCTTAAACAGAAAAGGAAGCAACAATGGAATTCACAAAAAAGAATAAGAAGTGCAACCCCCCCCCCCACACACACACACAAAAAAAACAAAAACAAAAAGAAGAACAAAATAAAAAATATATATATTTCAACAATCAAGAAGCATAGAAACTGGCAGCAGGGGATTATTTTCATAATTATTCTCTGCTACAGGGGCTAAGCTAAAAGACCAGAAATAACCAGCAATAACATAAACCAGAATAGCCTCAATTGTCACACTTATTTTTGACACTGGCTTCTAATATCATGGCTGCTGCGGCAGGCAAGGCAGAGAGGACCTCAATGCAGGACTCTGAAGGCAACAGTATATTTGTACTTAACTTTATTGTACACACTTAACACGACTAGGCTGGTCTGGGGCCAGCTACACGAGGAAACTCAAAAACATGAAACTTGAAACTCAAAATACAAAACACACAGCAGGCAAGTCAACATGCGGAGGGCTATACTGTCAAGGACCTGACAAAGGACAAAGCCAAAAGCAGACAATAAATACACAAGGGCTAATGAGGAGAGTGACAACAGGTGGGTGACAGCTGACCATAATTACACAGATGAGACAAGGGGAAGCAAAACTAAACACAAAGCACAAGGAACCCAAGACTGTCAAAATGAAACAGGAAGTGACCAACCATGACACACACGCAGACTTAACACGCGTAAAACTGACACAGACACCTACTAGAATACAGGCTGACAACACGGGGAAGACAGATACAAGACAAGGGAGGAACACTAAGGGAAAACACAGGGAGAACTAAACTCTAAAGCTATGGGAGAGGGAACCTAAACACCACACAAGGAAACAACGGGAAGTGAAACAAAATACAAAAAGGCCAAGACACAGGGACAAAACAGACACAGGGACACAAATGAAGGGAAACCTGAGTAACACGCAAATGACTAAATAACAGAACACCCAAACAACAAATTGAGAAACTAAATTGTAAGAAGAACTAAGAAACACAACCAGAAAAGTAAAATCAGACCACTGGAGTTTAAACATGGTTGGCTTACCCGGCTTTCATGCTTTGTCTTTTAACAATTTAGATTGGAAATGTAGTCAAAACACTTAAATGTGTGTGACAGTGTATTGAGAGCTCTGTGCAGTGCCTCTTGCAGCACTCTGACAGTTGTTAAACGATACGCCACAGAGGCACACTGCACTCAGACTAAGCCAAGTACAAGTCAGCTCCAGCATAAAGCAGTCCTTAAGGATTATGGAAAAGACAGAATCTTTAGTGTACTCTGAGAAAGAAACAACACTGAGGTCTTTTACAACCAGTTCAAGAATGGGCTCCAGCCACAATACTTGGCAGATCCTTTAGCTTTCATTACACTCGGTGAGAGCACAGTGAGTTGTGGCCACCAAACTACAGTGTCAACACACTAAGAAAGGATTATTCAGCCCTGCCTGGAATAGATCATGTGTGCATGGCTAAATAACATCACTGCATTTGTCTATCACAGTTATCATGGTAAATGGTACTTCTATAGTACTTTTCTCTACTCTAACTGGGCACTTTTTAACTACAAGCTTTGTTTTGTTTTTTTTAATATCTCAGAGCCATTTGCGCACCATACTCACACTGTGATGGATGCATCGGGGGCAACTTCGGGTTTTGACTGGAGACGAGTCAAGGGAGTGAACCACCCACTTTGGTAGACGATCCGCTCAGGTGTAGGTCATTACATTTTAAATCAGTTCAAATGATCTAATTTGTTAAGTCAAACCAATGGTATGTCTGATTGACTGACTGCTTTAATTTTACACCCCTTCAAATTTTGCTGCACTTATGGTATTGATTTCCCCAGTATCAGTTAATCATTGTCATTTTAACCAATGGAAACAATGACCTAAATTCTAAAAGTGCACTCGGAGTGCACCTTCTGTCAGTGCTATAGGTTCCATCCTGATCTACACCAGAATATAATTTGTTCTTCCACTGCCTATGCTCCACATTTCCACAACATTTAATAACATTTTGATCTGAATATAAAGATTCTAGAAAATTTAAAAGTACACAACATTTTTATTTCCTTATCTTTTTTTTTTTTTTTTTTTACCTAGCGCTAACACGGATTGATCTTGGAGGCTGTATGGGCTGAACATGATGAAATAATTAATGCTGAAAAAAATAGTCCAATCCTTGTTGATTCCTTCTTATTAAGATGCATTAACTCTATACTAACAGGGCACAGAATGAGAGATCATATTTCTCTTCACTGGCTTAATGTTACATCCCAACTGAGAATGCTTCTCTTCACATCCAAAGTCCTGAATAATCAGGTTCCATCATATCTTTAAAAAATTTAATTATCATACTATACCATAGTGCAGCCTTGCACATAGTTCCTTAGACTTCCTAAAGTTTAGGTTCAGGACACAGACTTTCTGTTTTTAAGATTAGGCTTCAAACTTTCTTCTTTGATAAAGCTTATAGTTAGGACTGGATCAGATGATCCTGAATCATCGCTCAGTTATGCTGCCTCCCATGATTCACTGTGCACTTCCCTTCTGCTCTCCTCTTCTACCCGCTTCATTTATTTATGTCATTATTGCATGTCATTAATTTTCTGTCTCATTATTTCTATAGTTTGTGTTTTGTCATTTAGTCCCAAAAAGCTGGGCTGAGGATGCTTGAAAAGCAAGATTTGGTTCGAATGATCCCTGCTTTGTATCATTCATAGCTGGAATTCAAACCCTTCTTTGTCTTGTGCTATTCTTGCTGCACTATTTTCTTTGCTTCAGCTTTCCCAATCTCTCAAAATCTTCAAAAAGTTCCTTTAAAGTGTTGATGCCACCTGTCATACCTAATGATCTTCCTGACTTCTTCAATCTGTGCCTGTACTTTTAATATAATTTAATACTAGAATCTGTAGGGGGGCCATCCTACAATCATTTACCACAGTCACTCCTCCACATCGGAGTCAAATTGACAACATTTTTGTAGCATAAGTTTTATTATAACCTAAAATAGGTGTGTCTTGTTTTTCTGAAAAATTATATTTACTCAATAAACTATACAAATTGTACAATTTACAAACTATACTAAGCTGTACAAGGGCTTTGTGCTTTGAGAACAAGGATAAAATTATGTAATGCTATGATGTATGTTATCATCCCCCAAGTGAAGCATTAAAGGGTCTGATGGCTCTTGGTACAAATTATTTCTTAAAACTGTCAGCTGAGCAGTTCTGTGAGAGCAGCCTTCAACTGAATATGCTCTTCTGTTTCATTATACTGGTGTGTAATGGGTGACTGTCATTGTCCATGATAGAGAGCAGTTTGTCTAATGTTCTTCTCTCTGCCACTGTAGTCAGAGAGTCCAGACCACTGACCCAGCCCACCTGACCAACTTATAAAGCCTCAGTGCGTCTCTCTTTCTGATGCTGCCTCCCCAGCACACCACTGCATAAAAGAATGCTGGCAAATATAGATGGATAGAACATCTGCAAGAGTTTTCTGCCCCTTCCTGTACAGTGTTTCTGTGTACACTATAGAAAATTATGAAAAAAATGTCTTTTTTTAAAAATCTTAGTTACCGCTGTATGTGTGTGTGTTTTCTTTCTTAAGCTTTTGTTTTTGCATGTTGGTTTATCGAAACAGAGATGAGACAAAAACACATGGGAATAAGGAGTCCAATTATTAAATTTAATTAAGCCATTTTCAAACAGTCGACAGATATCTGGACCAGACTGCATGCCATGCCCGTGGGATATGACATGAAGTAAGCCTTTCATTCAGCTTACAGTTCCAATATACTCACAGCTTATCAGTTTTGGTTACATCACATACAAAACAGCTGGATCTTCTGAATGACCTCGGAGGTCTCTTTATCGTTTGTTTGGTCTCCGTCAGGCTGACCATTGCCACCCGACAGAGTCCTGGCGTCTTATTATTACTAATCTGTTAGTGAGAAGGACATACCTAGAATGAACTGTTCTTAGCTGAAACCAAACATCCTATACTTTGTGTATTTTAATCAATTGTGCTTTTTCCAGAACAAATTTCTCAGGGAAATAAATGTAGACTTAGTACCCGATGATGGCGAGATAATCCATAACCCAGGTCACCAGGTGTGGGCTAACCTTCATCCTGCTCAGCTTGTTTCTCAGTAGAGACTGTATAGTATTGAAGGCACTGGAGAAATCAAAAAAACTAAATCCTCACAGTGCCACTCCCCTTGTCAAGGTGGGAATAAGTCTGATGTAGAAGGTAGTGGATGGCATCCTCCACACCCACCTTCTCCTGATAAGCAAACTGCAGGGGGTCCAGTGCATATTTAACCTGGGGTCTAAGTAAATGTAGGAGGAGATGTTCCATGGTCTTCATGATGTGCAATGTTAAAACAATTGGCCTGAAGACTCAGGTTAAAGATGTGCTTCAGTGGTTCACCCAGCTCAGAAGCACATGCTTTCAGCAGTCTGGGGCATACCTTATCTGGGCAAGCTGCTTTCCTAATCTGGAGTCTTCTGAGCTCACCTCTGACCTGGTCTGCAGTGAAGTGTATGCTGATGAAACAGGGATATGAAATCTTCTCAGGTCACATGCCTCAGTAAATAAATTATTGATATTTTATTATACTTTAGAAAACATAGACCCCAAGTTTAGGTCAAAGCTTGCTGCAATCAGACTCCTTGCTATAGCAAAAGCTAATGATTTTGACAAGTGCGGTGTTGATTTTGTATTACAAAGAATTAAAAAAAGATTTAAAGTTGTTTAATAATGGTGTCAAAGTCCAAACACAGAGTGGTGGAATGGATTTATTTGGTGCTGTAGTTTCAGTTTTTGGTGACACACTTGCACAACATGAGCTTGCTGATTTCAAGAAATGAGTTGGTTTTGCATAATTGTAGGCATTGTGAATGTACCTTTGAGGAAATACAAATGAATTCTAATGACCTAAGTTTTACTAAAAGGACAATGAAAAAATATATTAAGCCATGCTGTGAAACAGAAAAGGCCAATACAGACTTCTTGAAATCAGCTCACAAAACCACTTATGGTTTAAACAGAAGAAGCAAGCTGATTGATTTCCCAGCCTTTGACCTCATTCAGCAAACTCCACAGGATAGAATGCATATCATTCTTGAGGGTGTTGAATCCATGGAAACTAAATGCATGCCAAAATATGTTGTTCTCTCTGGACAGATGGAGTTGAATGTGATCAATTAAGCCATGCAGAGTTTTCTTTTGTCACTGATAGACATACGTGACAAACCCTACCGTACCTTGACATCTAATGACAAGAAACTTAAACAGTCCTCGGGGCAAATGCTGATATTGCTGAAGATCGTTCTTTTTCTGTTCAACAGTATAGGGAAAAATGAATATATTCAGTTTGTTTTGGACTTAATTGAGATTGTTCAAAAACTCCCCCCATTTTATCTGTACAGAGGGTTAGGACTGATTAATATGATTGAACAGTATTTGAATACTGTTTTAAGCAACTTTTTCCCTGATAATAATAATACACTGCTCAAAAAATAAAGGAAACACTCAAATAACACATCCTAGATCTGAATGAATGAAATATTCTCATTGAATACTATTTTCTGTACAAAGTCGAATGTGCTGACAACAAAATGACACAAAAATCATCAATGGAAATCAAATTTATTAACCAATGGAGGCCTGGATTTGGAGTCACACACAAAATTAAAGTGGAAAAACACACTACAGGCTGATCCAACTTTGATGTAATGTCCTTAAAACAAGTCAAAATGAGGCTCAGTATTGTGTGTGGCCTCCACCTGCCTGTATGACCTCCCTACAACGCCTGGGCATGCTCCTGATGAGGTGGCGGATGGTCTCCTGAGGGATCTCCTCCCAGACCTGGACTAAAGCATCCGCCAAATCCTGGACAGTCTGTGGTGCAACGTGATTATTGGTGGATGGAGCGAGACATGATGTCCCAGATGTGCTCAATCGGATTCAGGTCTGGGGAACGGGCGGGCCAGTCCATAGTTTCAATGCCTTCATCTTGCAGGAACTGCTGACACACTCCAGCCACATGAGGTCTAGCATTGTCCTGTATTAGGAGGAAACCAGGGCCAACCGCACCAGCATATGGTCTCACAAGGGGTCTGAGGATCTCATCTCGGTAGCTAATGGCAGTCATGCTACCTCTGGCCAGTACGTGGAGGGCTGTGCGGCCCTCCAAAGAAATGCCACCCCACACCATTACTGACCCACTGCCAAACCGGTCATGCTGAAGGATGTTGCAGGCAGCAGATCGCTCTCCACGGCATCTCCAGACTCTGTCACGTCTGTCACATGTGCTCAGTGTGAACCTGCTTTCATCTGTGAAGAGCACAGGGCGCCAGTGGTGAATTGTTTATGGTTAAAATGGTTGATTATGGCATGCATTCGCTGTGGCATTGTTTTGATAAGCTTCTGCAATGTCACAAGATTTATTTCCATCCAGTGTTGCATTAATTTTTCACCAAGATCTTGCAGTGATGATGGCAGATTTTGACCACTGCACAAAGCCTTCTCCAACACATCCCAAAGATTCTCAATGGGGTTGAGGTCTGGACTCTGTGGTGGTCAAGCCATGTGTGAAAATGATGTCTCATGCTCCCCGAACCACTCTTTCACAATTCAAGTCCAATGAATCCTGGTATTGTCATCTTGGAATATTCCCGTGCCATCAGGGAAGAAAAAAATCCATTGATAATAACCTGGTCATTCAGTATATTCAGGTAGTCAGCTGACCTCATTCTTTGAGCACATAATGTTGCTGAACCTAGACCTGACCAACTGCAGCAACCCCACTGCCCCCACAGGCTTGTACAGTAGGCACTAGGCATGATGGGTGCATCACTTCACCTACCTCTCTTCTTACCCTGATGCACCCATCACTCTGGAACAGGGTAAATCTGGACTCATCAGACCACATGACCTTCTTCCATTGCTCCAGAGTCCAATCTTTATGCTCCCTAGCAAACTGAAGCCTTTGTTTCCAGTTAGCCTTACTGATTAGTGGTTTTCTTAAGGCTACACATCTGTTCAGTCCCAATCCCTTGAGTTCCCTTCACATTGTGCATGTGGAAATGCTTTTACTTTCACTATTAAACAAACCCCTGAGTGCTACTGTTGTTTTTCTTTGATTTGATTTCACCAAACATTTAAGTGATTGCCAGTCACAATCATTCAGGATTTTTTTTCGGCCACATTTCTTCCTCAAAGACGATGGGTCCTCACTATCAGTCCAGTTTTTAATAATGCGTTGGACTGACAGACATCTTTTCCACGACCACACGATGTGTCTTTCGACATGATTGTTTAAGAAATGAGAAGCAACTCATTGCACCAGTTGGGATGAAATAACTTGTTGCCAGCTGAAAGATAATCGCCCATGCAGTGATTATCCAATAGGAGGCTCGTACCTATTTGCTTGGTTAAATCCAGGTGGCGACTTTTTTTTTGGCCAGGCAGTGTATTTGTCTAATATGTGCATTGAAGGGTGTTTATTGCCATTTTAAAGGTAATTTCTAATTACCCTCTGTAAATTTCACCACTATGGAGAGCATGTTGCCAGTAAGTGTTCTAAAATGGTTTCAGACATGTGCTGCTAACCTGTAAACTTTTCATATTTGAAAAATTCCTTTTAGCTCTACGCCCATTTTCTCAAGAGGCAATGTATTTTTCCAGGCTGCCACTGTAAATAAGAATTTTTTCTTATTGGCTTAACTATTTAATTAAGATCACTAGATCTGGTATAACACAGAAGTACAGCTTTGTCATAGTTTAACTTCAGTTGATATTATAGTCTGTTGACAACTTTAATTTTCAAGGGTTTTTAAACTATTTGTAAATTCAGTGATTTGAACTATGGATAAAATAAACTTTGACAATAAAACGTTAGTCTACTTACTTTCTCCTCACTTTTCTAACATGTCTTTGAATGATGTGACCAAAACTCCTGATGTCCTCTTTATTGTTTATCCAGTAGGTCAAATATAACTGGACACAGTTTGGATTTATTCTTTTTTATTTCAAGGTGCTTTGCGTCATACAAAATGTTTAATGTAGAAACAACTGCAGAATTTAAAGTCTGGCCAAGAAACATAAATTCACGCAAACAAACATTTTACTGAATCCCAAGACCCAAAAAAAGGAATGTTCAAGGTCTGCTGCACAGGGTGGAACTACCAACAATATTCAATACTGGCTTTTTAAGAGAAATTTGTCTTTTCAACAAACTCCACAGTTTATATCAAATATTAAAAATTAACAAAAGAACACATGGCATCTAAAAGTACTAATTTTTCTACATGCACATACACTGGTATAACATGCAAACATCTGTATTTTTTTCAAGAAAAAGCCACATCTACACCATCAATGGTATGCAGGAATAAAGAAAGCGGACCACTTCTCATGTGTGGAGGCTAGTCCCAACTTGGGCACAGGTACGTTTTCTTTAATGTAATTCAAACACCGCGTAAGTATTTTGAGTACTTTTTCTTTTTGCCATTGTTAACATAATGACTAAAATAATGACTATCTGCAGAAGAATATGTCTTAGACTAAAAGAATCACTTTGACAGTGTTTAAATTACAAAAACCTGTCATTGTGACCTAACAGGTGGCATCTCATCCCTTTTTGAGCCATGGGATTTTCATTTGACACTGTTGAAGCGGGTAAATGCTATGCATGCAAATACACGTATAAAGTTGCTACAATCTTAAATATTATTATGGTTTACACTTTGTGCCTTTATGCATTTGAAGTCTTTTTTTTTTTGTTGCATGTTTTTTTTAATAGCATTTTTATAAAACATTTGGTCACAATCATGCTGAAGCCTGAATCTGAAGAGATCAGCATGTAAAGCTACAGAATGGATGGAGAAATGAGTTTGTCTTGTTGCATAGCTCTACTCGCTTGTCTTCAGCTTGTCTGGCTCCTGTAGTGTGTGTTGCTGTGGTTAAACAAGGTCCCTGTCTGTCGCCTGCTAACAGCTGAGGAGTCAGAGTCTCTCTTCCTCTGCTAGCCAGTCAGCTGCTGCAGAGGTTAAAATATTTCCCTTGATGCATTAGGCATTAGGCATTTCATCAGAGACAATCTGCCAAATAAGTTGCATATAACAGAGATTATTTGTGTGTAAGTCAGCCTAAATATCAAGTTCAGAGCAGAGTGCAGTTCAGAGCTTTACAGATAGTCCTCCAGAGCTCGGTGTCAACATTTTTTTGTTTGTTTGTTTTTTCAATAAAATGGAGGCAGAGATCAACGAGGCAGCAGCACAGGTATGGGCCAGCTGGACCATTCCAGTACTGTCAGATCCACTTCCTACAGTTGTTTGATATCAGTAAAGACATAAATCATGTGCATAAATAATATGTAATGTATATAATATACATAAATCGAATACAACTGAACTCACAGGACAATAGCCCCTAAATGTGTATCTGTCCTGCTACTGTTCTGAATGACTTCCTATATTAAACAACACAGGTTTTAAAATGCACCAGCGAAAAGCTGCTTTAATTCACAAGTGTGGGTGTATTTACTGTGGTCCAGTTCCTTCCAGAATACTAATAGCTTACAGTAGATAATTATGATATATTGACAATTATGTATAAGTGCACCATAATGCTCTACTATAATTCCGAATGTGAAAAATGTTCTGAATATAGATTGCTTGGATATTCAGAAATAAGTATTATTTTGAATGTAGCATTTTCTGATTAACACGTATATCATATGCCAGTATTAGTAAGTGTTCAAGAGGGCCTTTTGCCTGTTTACAATCATCTCTGTGTACTGTATACAAACCAGCTAGCCAGCAATCTCTGAGGCCTGGGTATGAGCAAAAAAACCAGCAACATGCCTACTTTCAAAGATTATTAAAGATTTGGATGTCAGCAGGTTTTTGTATATCCACTAATATCACACATTAACATTAACCTTTCAAGATGGTGGTTGAAGGAATATATGGGAAGCTGTAATTGTAAATGACCCTTCAAAATGGTTATCAAATTACAGTTTATATCCTCTTTTTTTCCCCTAAGGTTTAACCATTTCCTGGTCACCATCCATGTGGGCTTTTATTTTAATAGGTGGGCCTTTTCCAATAAAGCCTCTGATGACCTGGAAGTGAGGTAATTTTGCTGGGAATAGCAAACAATTCAATTGTTTGACTGTAGCAATGTTTGCCATTTTGCTGTAGCTAGAAGCACTTAGCTAGAATGCAAACAAGATCTTACAGTGTGTTTGTAAATACAACACAGTGTACACAAATGTAGTCTTCACAAACCATCAGTTTAAGAGTTGGCCAAGTGATTGCCTGTAGCAGATGGGCAGGTGCTCTGCTCAGCTATTTGTTTCAGTTGGTGCCTTATTCATGTGATATCTCAGACATATCACAAATATATATGATGTATCTACTAAGATGTTTCAGTCCCAAAAAAGATAAAAATATAAATAATATAGCTAAATTAGCTTGAGCTAAAGCTTTTTCACCAGCTAGCATGTCTGGTATGATAGTCGCTGCTCTTGGTTTTATATGCTGTAATTTTTTTTATTTAATTACTTATCACAAAAATACAAATTTCTGTTCTCTTTTTTCTGCTAATATATTGCTATGAGAACTTTTAAAATAGAATAGCTGAATATTAAATATCAAATTATTTTGATGGTAATATGAAAGATCTCACTTTCATGTCACTAGCAGTTTTCAAATATTTCAAGCAATACATTGTAACCCTACTTCGT
>JAMQGT020011845.1:0-59417 GCA_024447675.2 Pterophyllum scalare
TAATGTAATGCATCACAATGTAGGACCTAATTAAAAGCAAACACTATGTAATGTTTAAAATGAAAACACAGAGAAGTTAATGTCTTTACCTTGGGAACAGCAGCTTGTAGGACCACACTGTGAACAGGCAGGGGTGCTGTATTAAGCATTGACACCACCATTACCAACACATCAGGCCTCCCGGGGGGACAATCAGAAGCAAAGTTGAGCAGCACACGAACACCGTCCTTATCATATGCAGTCACAGGTAAGACTTTACCTGAAGACACACAAAAAAACAGCCAGTCAGGAAGAGGCAGGCATGAACTACCCTCTGAGGTGGCGAATTAGACGCCCAGCACTCCGTGTTCCTTTTCTCCCATTCTTTACTTTTCTTACTTGGTCTGATGGCTTCCAGAGGAACGTGCACATTGCTCAGGGAGATTTCGTTGGCTTTAACCGGGCTGCCCTGAAGTGGAGGGTGGCAAGGGGACAGAGAGCGGAACAGCGGACTTCCTGGGGCTGAGTCGAGGCTATGGGCCTTCATATGGGACAGGGCAGGAGAGCCAGGCATGGTTCCCTGGAGAAGAGATGCTGAAGAGGGAGAACCCTGCACAGGAATGAGAGGCAGTCCTGCTGCAGGAACTCCAAAGCTGTTTCCTCTGGCCATCTTCTGGTTGGACAAACTGAAAATGCCATTTAATAAATAAAACATCACTGTATTCTTCTTGAAAAATGATTCGATTAGGTCAGTTAAGGCAGATAAGAGCGCTGACATTAATTTTGTTAAAATATCCTCAGATTAGTACTTAACAAGACAGAATTACAGAAACTTTGCTATTTTAAGAATTTGAAAAGTGGAGGGAAAAACAATCAGTATACCTCTTGTGATCTGAAAAGCCCATCATGGCCAGGTCCTGCAGGTTCTGTAGACTGCAGGTGGCGGCTGGTTCAGCTGGTGGCACCACTGGACCTGAACAAGCTATGCTGCCAAACATACCCATGCTTGTTGCTGGGGCCTGTGGAGGACAGGAGGAGATAAGATCATTTACTCTGCTGTTACACACTGACTACATATTTGCAGTTGAGTATCTTAGATGTACCTGCAAGGAACCCCACTGATTGGAGATTTCATCAAGCTTAGGCTTTGATTGGCTGTTCTGAGAGGTAGGGGGCTCATTTAGTCCTGGGAGCAAATGAAGGCATTCATCATTATGTTGTTTTTTTTTCACACTATCACAAGCTATAACAAAAACTTGACTGTTAGATGGTTTTCTCATCAAACGCTTCACTTTAAATACACAGGAAAAGCATATTTCCAAATCTGTTCCTTTGATTCCATAAGACACACTGGGAATGTTCTACCAAGAGACAGTAGCTCATCATCCAGGAGAGAGAGTGCAGTAGACGCCTGGTCGGCGGGGGGATGACTCGGGCTGCTGCTCTGGCTGCCGGTGAGGCGTTTGGGAGGAGGCGGCAGGATAGGGATCGGGGTCACTGTGAGATCAGTAGAGACGGGCTGTGAGGAATGGGACGGAGGGGGAGCAGGCTGAGGAGGGCTCGGAACATCAAGGCCGGCGAGGTCAATCAGTGTATCTGTGATTTCTGCTGAGTGACACAGACATAAAAACTGAATCCAACATATGTATTAGATACAAAAGGGCAATCAAGTTTTTTTTTTAATGAAAAACATCTCTCACCACTCTCGCTGTGACCACCTGTAGTTTGAGGTTCTTCACTGTCGCCGTTGATTGGCTGCCCCTCAACAATCTTCTTATAGGAGCTGATGACCTTGGACAGGTCGTCACTGGCCTGGAGGATGTCGCCTGAAGATTCAGAGGTCAGTGTTTAAAGATTTTACGCAATGACATGACACACAAAAAGTGAATAAGGGATTGCTTAGACAAACCTAAACTGGCGTCATTGTCCTCTGTCTCAGTGGCCATTTTGAAAGCGGCTCGCCTCAGCTTGTCACAGCGCTCGTAGAGCTCCTGAGAGGTGACACAAAGGACGTGCTGTATGGTTAACATGAAGGTGTGACACCACCTGCTGTGTACCAGTGCAGTTGGGATCTCTACAGACATTAAAGAATTTTATATCAAATAAAAAGCATTAGGTCCAAACAATATTTTATCAACAACACAGTATATTTAACACGCAATAAAGCAAATTACTCATCTGTGAAATAAGAATATTACTCTATCTGTGCCATTGAATACCCAAAAGGTCTGCTACAATGTTTTCTATTTTCTGTTTGTAGAATAAAGAAGTCGATCCTGTTGTACTGTATGCGTGTTTCTTGTGTGCAGGAACCAAGCGGAAACCGCCTCTAAAAATGTAAACGAGTGCAAAGTGCCAAAAACTGCAGTTCCTCAAATGGCCACTTGAGGCCAGCTCCGAAAGAGAGACATTTCCCATAGATGGCTATTTTAAAATTTTCAACTTTACAGTAGAAAAAAAACATTTGCATTCTCTACAGATAATTTTCCCCTGCATGGCCACTGTATGAGGGATGAATTTTTATAACTCACATGTTTCAATTGCATTAATACCTAAAGTTACATTCATGTAAAAAAAAAAAAGAAGAAGAAGAAAGTTTTCATAGGACTCTATGCAGTCCTGTGACAAAACTAAGTAAATTACATGATTCAGTAGCTTGTAGGACCAATTTCAGCAGCAATAACTTGAAATAACCATTTTCTGCATGATTTTATCAGTCTCTCATATTGTTTCAGAGGCTATCAATGCTGTATGCTTTATAGAGATGCTCACACTAGTTGATGATGAATTAATCAAATGCATTTGATCATCAACACCTGGCTGCTACTTACCTTCTTAACCCTTTAGTTACCACAGGCCCGTCACCGGGGACATTAACTTCAAAGGTGCTGCCACTTGCAGACTTTTACCGGAATAATGCTATATTGAGTGCAGATCACCACTGTTAAAGGGTTAATTCCTATGGAAGCAGTAAGAGAATACCTTATACATAATCAGGGGTGTGAATGATTTGAGTGACAGGTGAGTCAACAATACAAAAGGAGGTTTTAGCTGTTAGCTGTCTGCTAGGCTTTACCTGAGCTAATTCAAATGACTGAACTGGAACGCTACTGTTTTTGGTGTTGGTGTGTTTTTTGAACATTTTATTTTATTATCTATTTGGTTAACTGTCCAACAAGAGTGTGCTTTCATTTTAAAAAAAATATTTTATTTACAGTATATGTTAGCAGTAATTAGCATATGCCTGTGCGATTCACCCTACAGTTTATGTATGCATCTTGCTCACAAAACTAGCTAGCCTTAGCTTATAACACAGAGCTCCACCTTCTTGTCCAATTATGGTCACAAAATGGCAATGACCAGTGGCAGATCACAAACCAATAGGTGATGTCACGTTGGCTCCCTCCATCTTTTGTATACAGTCTATGGCACAGACACACACCTTAATTATCTCCTTGTCTGAGTCAGTGGAACTGTCTTTATTGTAGTGGGACAGCATCTCACTCAGCAGCTTGACGTTGATGTTCACTTCCTCCAGTGTGTGCATTCGCTTTGTAACCTTCTGCACTCGTGCCTCATCCTGGCAAAAATGAATAAAAGTGTCATGTGAGGAAAAACAGTGCAAAGTACATTTGAAAAAGTTTGTTAAAACTTCACATTCAGAGGGCTCTGACATGTCTCACCTCTTTCACCATGTTTTTGATTAATCTGTTGGCTTCCTGAAGATCTTCTGGGTTTTTACTTCGGAGAAGCTCAGCAAGCAGCTACACAGACACAGACTTAAACATCAGTCTGCTTGTTGTAACAGCAGAAATCCAAGATTTTCCAGTAACCTATATTTGCATTAAGACAAATGATTCCAATCAAATGAGGAAATCAATCCATCTCTCACCTTTCCCATGTCCTCATTGTCAAACACCGGATGTTTAGGTCGCGTTGGAGGAGAAGGAATCAGAGTCCTGTCCAGTGGTAACTCTGGGTCATGTGTCACGAGGCCTGTCAATGAAAGCAAGGACAGGACTGAGGAAAATGTGGCTTTACATACATTATGCTAATACTGATCCACATATGTACACACCCTGTCTCTTCAGCGTCTGGTAGGCTTCACTGATCTTGGTTTCACTGGGAAAAGCAACAGTCCAGCTGTACAGCATTTCGACAATCTTTCTTTTCACCTTCTCAGGCGCACTGTCACCCAAGTACTGGAAATATAAAGCAATGACTCATTATCCCTGAGCATCAGCATGCGTTTTATCAGCATGAAGCCTATCTGAAGACGCCTCACCTTTGGAGAAACAACTTTAATCAGCTCATTCAAAAATCGATATTTTCCGACTTCATTGTGAAACCGTCGGCCACAGTTCTTCATACATGCCTCCAGTACCTGCCCATACAGTATTTATGTGAATGGTTGGTTCAGTAGTTCAGGGAAATGTGCTTGTTCACAGGTCTTTGCAGAATTTCTTACTGTCAGAGCTTGAAGAGCTTCCCATTCTTGCGGAGAGTGGATTTTGTGTACGAGCAGACTTACAGCTATCTGGGGACTGCAAGAAAAGAAGGGAAGAAGAAAAAAAATCAATAAATATGTTCCTATGCTGACTGAAATAAGTTTTCTTTTCAAAATAAATAAATGCATTAGACATACCCTTCCAATTCCTTGTTGATCTGATCACAGAAGCCGATTATGTACTCCCAGTCCTCTTGCCTGTTTGTTGGATGGGTGGCTTTATCTGTTAGAGAAAGAGAATTGCACCAACTAAACTGGTGTGTTCAAGGAGCATCCTCCTATGCAACACATGTTATCAATGAATCAGAAAACTCCATATATATATTAACATAAAGGCTCCACATTTATTTAGTACAAGAGAATGTCCAGCTCATAAGGTAACAACAAGCAAAAATAAAAGTAGTTATTCTGCATAAACTGGCATCTCTGACTGATATGCCTAATAGAGCTGACATTATCAGATTGCTGATAGTGATCATCAGTGATGTATTATTGTTGAGGCTAATCAGCTGGAGCTAGTTTCGAATACTTTGTATACAGGCAGTTTATTCTGACTTGTGCTGATGAGGTTTCTTTAAATGCTTGCAAAATCCTAACCTAAAAAGCAGCTGTTATATAATAAAACTGCAATATTTCTTTGATATGCATATAAATAGAATATATATCCATGTGAGTCCTGTGTGCTGAAACTGACAATGGAGTGACTGTTATTACTCCTCCTCTGTGTAATAACTGATACATTGTCCACAGTTTCCAGTGCTGTTCATTCATCACCCACACCCATCTGTTTGTGCCCTGAAAGCTGCGCTCAGCTGTGCAGTGATTGTGCAGAGGCACGGAGTTCCGCGCATAGTCACCCCCTCACTGCACAGCTGAGCGCAGCTTTCAGGGCACAAACAGATGGGTGTGGGTGATGAATGAACAGCACTGGAAACTGTGGACAATGTATCAGTTATTACACAGAGGAGGAGTAATAACAGTCACTCCATTGTCAGTTTCAGCACACAGGACTCACATGGATATATATTCTATTTATATGCATATCAAAGAAATATTGCAGTTTTATTATATAACAGCTGCTTTTTAGGTTAGGATTTTGCAAGCATTTAAAGAAACCTCATCAGCACAAGTCAGAATAAACTGCCTGTATACAAAGTATTCGAAAACTAGCTCCAGCTGATTAGCCTCAACAATAATACATCACTGATGATCACTATCAGCAATCTGATAATGTCAGCTCTATTAGGCATATCAGTCAGAGATGCCAGTTTATGCAGAATAACTACTTTTATTTTTGCTTGTTGTTACCTTATGAGCTGGACATTCTCTTGTACTAAATAAATGTGGAGCCTTTATGTTAATATATATATGGAGTTTTCTGATTCATTGATAACATGTGTTGCATAGGAGGATGCTCCTTGAACACACCAGTTTAGTTGGTGCAATTCTCTTTCTCTTAACAGATAAAGCCACCCATCCAACAAACAGGCAAGAGGACTGGGAGTACATAATCGGCTTCTGTGATCAGATCAACAAGGAATTGGAAGGGTATGTCTAATGCATTTATTTATTTTGAAAAGAAAACTTATTTCAGTCAGCATAGGAACATATTTATTGATTTTTTTTCTTCCCTTCTTTTCTTGCAGTCCCCAGATAGCTGTAAGTCTGCTCGTACACAAAATCCACTCTCCGCAAGAATGGGAAGCTCTTCAAGCTCTGACAGTAAGAAATTCTGCAAAGACCTGTGAACAAGCACATTTCCCTGAACTACTGAACCAACCATTCACATAAATACTGTATGGGCAGGTACTGGAGGCATGTATGAAGTAACTGTGGCCGACGGTTTCACAATGAAGTCGGAAAATATAGATTTTTGAATGAGCTGATTAAAGTTGTTTCTCCAAAGGTGAGGCATCTTCAGATAGGCTTCATGCTGATAAAACGCATGCTGATGCTCAGGGATAATGAGTCATTGCTTTATATTTCCAGTACTTGGGTGACAGTGCGCCTGAGAAGGTGAAAAGAAAGATTGTCGAAATGCTGTACAGCTGGACTGTTGCTTTTCCCAGTGAAACCAAGATCAGTGAAGCCTACCAGACGCTGAAGAGACAGGGTGTGTACATATGTGGATCAGTATTAGCATAATGTATGTAAAGCCACATTTTCCTCAGTCCTGTCCTTGCTTTCATTGACAGGCCTCGTGACACATGACCCAGAGTTACCACTGGACAGGACTCTGATTCCTTCTCCTCCAACGCGACCTAAACATCCGGTGTTTGACAATGAGGACATGGGAAAGGTGAGAGATGGATTGATTTCCTCATTTGATTGGAATCATTTGTCTTAATGCAAATATAGGTTACTGGAAAATCTTGGATTTCTGCTGTTACAACAAGCAGACTGATGTTTAAGTCTGTGTCTGTGTAGCTGCTTGCTGAGCTTCTCCGAAGTAAAAACCCAGAAGATCTTCAGGAAGCCAACAGATTAATCAAAAACATGGTGAAAGAGGTGAGACATGTCAGAGCCCTCTGAATGTGAAGTTTTAACAAACTTTTTCAAATGTACTTTGCACTGTTTTTCCTCACATGACACTTTTATTCATTTTTGCCAGGATGAGGCACGAGTGCAGAAGGTTACAAAGCGAATGCACACACTGGAGGAAGTGAACATCAACGTCAAGCTGCTGAGTGAGATGCTGTCCCACTACAATAAAGACAGTTCCACTGACTCAGACAAGGAGATAATTAAGGTGTGTGTCTGTGCCATAGACTGTATACAAAAGATGGAGGGAGCCAACGTGACATCACCTATTGGTTTGTGATCTGCCACTGGTCATTGCCATTTTGTGACCATAATTGGACAAGAAGGTGGAGCTCTGTGTTATAAGCTAAGGCTAGCTAGTTTTGTGAGCAAGATGCATACATAAACTGTAGGGTGAATCGCACAGGCATATGCTAATTACTGCTAACATATACTGTAAATAAAATATTTTTTTTAAAATGAAAGCACACTCTTGTTGGACAGTTAACCAAATAGATAATAAAATAAAATGTTCAAAAAACACACCAACACCAAAAACAGTAGCGTTCCAGTTCAGTCATTTGAATTAGCTCAGGTAAAGCCTAGCAGACAGCTAACAGCTAAAACCTCCTTTTGTATTGTTGACTCACCTGTCACTCAAATCATTCACACCCCTGATTATGTATAAGGTATTCTCTTACTGCTTCCATAGGAATTAACCCTTTAACAGTGGTGATCTGCACTCAATATAGCATTATTCCGGTAAAAGTCTGCAAGTGGCAGCACCTTTGAAGTTAATGTCCCCGGTGACGGGCCTGTGGTAACTAAAGGGTTAAGAAGGTAAGTAGCAGCCAGGTGTTGATGATCAAATGCATTTGATTAATTCATCATCAACTAGTGTGAGCATCTCTATAAAGCATACAGCATTGATAGCCTCTGAAACAATATGAGAGACTGATAAAATCATGCAGAAAATGGTTATTTCAAGTTATTGCTGCTGAAATTGGTCCTACAAGCTACTGAATCATGTAATTTACTTAGTTTTGTCACAGGACTGCATAGAGTCCTATGAAAACTTTCTTCTTCTTCTTCTTTTTTTTTTTTACATGAATGTAACTTTAGGTATTAATGCAATTGAAACATGTGAGTTATAAAAATTCATCCCTCATACAGTGGCCATGCAGGGGAAAATTATCTGTAGAGAATGCAAATGTTTTTTTTCTACTGTAAAGTTGAAAATTTTAAAATAGCCATCTATGGGAAATGTCTCTCTTTCGGAGCTGGCCTCAAGTGGCCATTTGAGGAACTGCAGTTTTTGGCACTTTGCACTCGTTTACATTTTTAGAGGCGGTTTCCGCTTGGTTCCTGCACACAAGAAACACGCATACAGTACAACAGGATCGACTTCTTATTCTACAAACAGAAAATAGAAAACATTGTAGCAGACCTTTTGGGTATTCAATGGCACAGATAGAGTAATATTCTTATTTCACAGATGAGTAATTTGCTTTATTGCGTGTTAAATATACTGTGTTGTTGATAAAATATTGTTTGGACCTAATGCTTTTTATTTGATATAAAATTCTTTAATGTCTGTAGAGATCCCAACTGCACTGGTACACAGCAGGTGGTGTCACACCTTCATGTTAACCATACAGCACGTCCTTTGTGTCACCTCTCAGGAGCTCTACGAGCGCTGTGACAAGCTGAGGCGAGCCGCTTTCAAAATGGCCACTGAGACAGAGGACAATGACGCCAGTTTAGGTTTGTCTAAGCAATCCCTTATTCACTTTTTGTGTGTCATGTCATTGCGTAAAATCTTTAAACACTGACCTCTGAATCTTCAGGCGACATCCTCCAGGCCAGTGACGACCTGTCCAAGGTCATCAGCTCCTATAAGAAGATTGTTGAGGGGCAGCCAATCAACGGCGACAGTGAAGAACCTCAAACTACAGGTGGTCACAGCGAGAGTGGTGAGAGATGTTTTTCATTAAAAAAAAAACTTGATTGCCCTTTTGTATCTAATACATATGTTGGATTCAGTTTTTATGTCTGTGTCACTCAGCAGAAATCACAGATACACTGATTGACCTCGCCGGCCTTGATGTTCCGAGCCCTCCTCAGCCTGCTCCCCCTCCGTCCCATTCCTCACAGCCCGTCTCTACTGATCTCACAGTGACCCCGATCCCTATCCTGCCGCCTCCTCCCAAACGCCTCACCGGCAGCCAGAGCAGCAGCCCGAGTCATCCCCCCGCCGACCAGGCGTCTACTGCACTCTCTCTCCTGGATGATGAGCTACTGTCTCTTGGTAGAACATTCCCAGTGTGTCTTATGGAATCAAAGGAACAGATTTGGAAATATGCTTTTCCTGTGTATTTAAAGTGAAGCGTTTGATGAGAAAACCATCTAACAGTCAAGTTTTTGTTATAGCTTGTGATAGTGTGAAAAAAAAACAACATAATGATGAATGCCTTCATTTGCTCCCAGGACTAAATGAGCCCCCTACCTCTCAGAACAGCCAATCAAAGCCTAAGCTTGATGAAATCTCCAATCAGTGGGGTTCCTTGCAGGTACATCTAAGATACTCAACTGCAGATATGTAGTCAGTGTGTAACAGCAGAGTAAATGATCTTATCTCCTCCTGTCCTCCACAGGCCCCAGCAACAAGCATGGGTATGTTTGGCAGCATAGCTTGTTCAGGTCCAGTGGTGCCACCAGCTGAACCAGCCGCCACCTGCAGTCTACAGAACCTGCAGGACCTGGCCATGATGGGCTTTTCAGATCACAAGAGGTATACTGATTGTTTTTCCCTCCACTTTTCAAATTCTTAAAATAGCAAAGTTTCTGTAATTCTGTCTTGTTAAGTACTAATCTGAGGATATTTTAACAAAATTAATGTCAGCGCTCTTATCTGCCTTAACTGACCTAATCGAATCATTTTTCAAGAAGAATACAGTGATGTTTTATTTATTAAATGGCATTTTCAGTTTGTCCAACCAGAAGATGGCCAGAGGAAACAGCTTTGGAGTTCCTGCAGCAGGACTGCCTCTCATTCCTGTGCAGGGTTCTCCCTCTTCAGCATCTCTTCTCCAGGGAACCATGCCTGGCTCTCCTGCCCTGTCCCATATGAAGGCCCATAGCCTCGACTCAGCCCCAGGAAGTCCGCTGTTCCGCTCTCTGTCCCCTTGCCACCCTCCACTTCAGGGCAGCCCGGTTAAAGCCAACGAAATCTCCCTGAGCAATGTGCACGTTCCTCTGGAAGCCATCAGACCAAGTAAGAAAAGTAAAGAATGGGAGAAAAGGAACACGGAGTGCTGGGCGTCTAATTCGCCACCTCAGAGGGTAGTTCATGCCTGCCTCTTCCTGACTGGCTGTTTTTTTGTGTGTCTTCAGGTAAAGTCTTACCTGTGACTGCATATGATAAGGACGGTGTTCGTGTGCTGCTCAACTTTGCTTCTGATTGTCCCCCCGGGAGGCCTGATGTGTTGGTAATGGTGGTGTCAATGCTTAATACAGCACCCCTGCCTGTTCACAGTGTGGTCCTACAAGCTGCTGTTCCCAAGGTAAAGACATTAACTTCTCTGTGTTTTCATTTTAAACATTACATAGTGTTTGCTTTTAATTAGGTCCTACATTGTGATGGATTCATTACATTTTTTCAATTCAATTCAATTTTATTTATATAGCGCCAAATCACAACAAACAGTCACCTCAAGGCGCTTTGTATTGTAGGTAAAGACCCTACAATAACACAGAGAAAAACCAGCAGTCAAAACGACCCCCTATGAGCAAGCACTTGGCGACAGTGGGAAGGAAAAACTCCCTTTTAACAGGAAGAAACCTCCAGCAGAACCAGGCTCAGGGAGGGGCAGTCATCTGCTGCGACCGGTTGGGGCTGAGGGAGAGAGAGACAGGACAAAAGACATGCTGTGGAAGAGAGCCAGAGATTAATAATAATGATTAAATACAGAGTGAAGTATAAACAAGTAAATAAAGGTGAATGAGAAGAAACAGTGCATTATGGGACCCCAGCCTGCAGCCTAGGCCTATAGCAGCATAACTAAGGGGTGGTTCAGGGTCACCTGATCCAGCCCTAACTATAAGCTTGATCAAAAAGGAAAGTTTTAAGCCTAATCTTGAAAATAGAGAGGGTGTCTGTGTTCCAAATCCAAGCTGGGAGCTGGTTCCACAGAAAAGGGGCCTGAAATCTGAAGGCTCTGCTTCCCATTCTACTTTTAAGTATCCTAGGAACCACAAGTAAGCCAGCAGTCTGAGAACGAAGTGCTCTATTGGGGTGATATGGTACTATGAGGTCTTTGAGATAAGATGGGGCCTGATTATTCAAGACCTTGTATGTTAGGAGAAGGATTTTAAATTCTACTCTAGATTTAACAGGGAGCCAATGAAGAGAAACCAATATGGGAGAAATATGCTCTCTCTTTCTAGTCCCTGTCAGTACTCTAGCTGCAGCATTTTGGATCAGCTGAAGGCTTTTTCAGGGAGCTTTTAGGACAGCCTGATAATAATGAATTACAGTAGTCCAGCCTAGAAGTAATAAATGCATGGATTAGCTTTTCAGCATCAGTCTGAGAAAGGATGTTTCTAATTTTAGAAATATTGCGCAAATGTAAAAAAGCGGTCCTACATATCTGTTTAATATGTGCATTGAAGGACATATCCTGGTCAAAAATGACTCCAAGATTTCTCACAGTATTACTGGAGGCCAAAGTAATGCCATCCAGAGTAAGTGTCTGGTTTGACACCATGTTTCTAATATTTGTGGGGCCAAGTACAAGAACTTCAGTTTTATCTGAATTTAGAAGCAGGAAATTAGAGGTCATCCAGGCCTTTATGTCTTTAAGACATTCCTGCAGTTTAACTAATTGATGTGTGTCATCTGGCTTCATCGATATATAAAGCTGAGTATCATCTGCATAACAATGAAAATTGATGCAATGCTTTCTAATAATACTGCCTAAGGGAAGCATGTATAGTGTAAATAAAATTGGACCTAGCACATAACCCTGTGGAACTCCATAATTAACCTTAGTGTGTGAAGACTACTCCCCATTTACATGAACAAATTGGAGTCTATTAGATATTAATAGACTTAATACCTATGGCATGCTCTAATCTCTGTAATAAAATGTTATGGTCAACAGTATCAAAAGCTGCACTGAGGTCCAACAGGACAAGCACAGTGATGAGTCCACTGTCAGAGGCTGTAAGAAGATCATTTGTAACCTTCACTAATGCTGTTTCTGTAC
This sequence comes from Pterophyllum scalare, assembly GCA_024447675.2. Lineage (NCBI taxonomy): Eukaryota > Metazoa > Chordata > Actinopteri > Cichliformes > Cichlidae > Pterophyllum > Pterophyllum scalare. Next base: position 12,274 of record JAMQGT020011845.1, read on the forward strand.
TGTGATGAATTCTGAAACCTGACTGAAACTCTTCAAATAAACTGTTCCTCTGCAGATGATCAGTTAGCTGTTTTACAACTACTCTTTCAAGGATTTTGGAGAGAAAAGGAAGGTTGGAGATTGGCCTATAATTAGCTAAGACAGCTGGGTCAAGTGATGGCTTTTTAAGTAGCGGTTTAATTACAGCTACCTTGAAGGCCTGTGATACATAACCAACTAATAAAGACAGATTGATCATATTTAAGATTGAAGCATCAATAATTGGATAGACTTCTTTGAACAGTCTAGTTGGAATGGGATCTAATAAACATGTTGATGGTTTGGAGGAAGTAACTATTGAAGTTAACTCCAAAAGATCAACTGGAGCGAAAGAGTCTAAGCAAATACCAGCAGTGCTGAAAGCAGCCGAACATGAAGATAAATCTTGGAGATAGTTTTGAATAATTTTTTCTCTAATGTCTAAAATTTTATTTGTAAAGAAATCCATGAAGTCATTACTAGTTAGGGTGAAAGGAATACTCGGCTCTACAGAGCTCTGACTCTTTTTCAGCCTGGCTACAGTGCTGAAAAGAAACCTGGGGTTGTTCTTATTTTCTTCAATTAATGATGAATAGTAAGATGTCCTAGCTTTATGGAGGGCTTTTTTATAGAGCAACAAACTCTTTTTCCAGGCTAAATGAGTATCTTCTACTTTAGTGAGACGCCATTCCCTCTCCAGCTTACGGGTTATCTGCTTTAAGCTGCGCGTTTGTGAATTATACCACGGAGTCAGGCACTTCTGATTTGAGGCTTTCCTTTTCAGAGGAGCCACAGTATCCAAAGTCGTACGCAGTGAGGATGTAAAACTACTGATGAGATAATCTACCTCACTGGGAGCAGAGTTTAGGTAGCTGCTCTGCACTGTGTTGGCACATGGCACTGAAGAGCATAATAATGAAGGAATTAGATCCTTAAACTTAGTTACAGCACTTTCAGAAAGACTCCTACTGTAATAAAACTTATTCCCCACTGCTGTGTAATCCATTAAAGTAAATGTAAATGTTACTAAGAAATGATCAGACAGGAGGGGGCTTTCAGGGAATACTTTAAGTCTTCAGTTTCTATGCCATATGTCAGGACAAGATCCAGAGTATGATTAAAGTGGTGGGTGGGCTCCTTTACATTTTGAGAGAAGCCAATTGAATCTAATAATAGATTAAATGCAGTGTTGAGGCTGTCATTTTCAGCATCTACATGGATGTTAAAATCACCCACTATAATTATTTTATCTGAACTGAGCACTAAATCAGATAAAAAGTTTGAGAAATCAGACAGAAACTCTGAGTATGGACCAGGTGGACGATAGATAATAACAAATAAAACAGGTTTTTGAATTTCCCAATTAGGGTGGACAAGACTAAGAGTCAGGCTTTCAAATGAATTAAAACTCTGTCTGGGTCTTTGATTAATTACTAAGCTGGAATTGAAGATTGCTGCTACTCCTCCTCCTCGACCTGTGCTTCGAGCATTCTGACAGTTAGTGTAACTCGGGGGTGTTGATTCAAACTAGCTATAGGATTTTTCAGGGTGCGGAGCCGAGTCTCCAATTCAGAAAGCCTGGCCTCCAGAGCTACAAACAGACTACATTTATTACAAATACCATTACTGCCAAAGGAGGCCGAGGAGCAACTAAACATGTGACACTCAGAGCAGGAAAGTACAGGAGGGACAGGAGAGGAAGCCATGCTGCTAGTGAGTCGGCTAAGAGCTAAGCTACTAGCTGCGCTAAGCTAGCGAATTTCTAAAAAACGAATAAAGTGAATAATGAGAATACTGGCGATTAAGCAAAGAGTGTGCTCTATATAAAGCAGGTGAAGATTACACTGAAATATGCAATTATCCAGATAAATAGAGGTATACAGATTAACCAGCTAACAGACACCAAAACACCACTGTGCTCCGGAACAGGAAGTGATACAATACCGCAGTGAGAGCCAACACCAAGTGACAGAAAGTTTTTGCTTCCTGAACTAGAACAGGAAAACTCTAGAAATGTTCTGTTTTAAATTCTTCCATCCACAGGATTCATACACAAGTCAGTGTTGATTTTTGGCTTTAAAGTATTCAAAAGGACTTTTTTGCTCTTTCTATTATTTATTTTTAATCTCTATTATATCAAGAGATTTATTATGAAGAGGTCTGATTGAAGTCCAAAGTGACAGGCTAAATTTCCTAAGCCTGAAAGCAGTCTAGGTCTCTTTCAGATCTTTTCTTTTTTCATATGCTGAATGATTATATGTTTTGTTTTTTTATCCAGTGATGCCCGCACCCCACCCCCAAGCATGCCTACCACAGCTTTGAAAACTTTCCAAGACTGTACTCCAATCAGCCATAACCTTAAAACCACCTGCTTAATATTGTGTAGGTCTTTCTCCTGCCATAAAAATAGCTGTGGCCCATTGATAAAGAGACACATGGGGGCACCAACCAGCCTCTTTGTTACTGGCAGTTTTTGCAGTGTGTCAGGGTGCATTGTCCAGCGGGGGAGACTGCTGATGTCAGGGAATGTCATTGCCACTGAGGGGTGTTCTTGGTCTGGAACAATCTTTCCCAAGGTTTCCCTGCAGAGCATTGCACTGTAACAATAATCAGTGTCATTTACATTTACAGCATTTACTCCACGTATCAGTGGTTTTAGTGTTGTAACTGATTGGTGTATATTAGTGCTGGCTGGTTAATGAGTCAAATCATCCTACTGAATCATGAATCACGAGTCCAAGGTCTCCATTAACCCAGATTATATGAGCACTCTGACTAGCTTGTAAGTACAAAAAGCGAGTGAGTGAGAGCAGGGTATCGCACTTACCGGAAACACTGTGCACCCGTGTCGTTTGGCTGCACCATTTCACTGAATCAAGTGAACAGACTCACCGGAAACATCGCCGACTCAGATGATTCAGCTGAACCGGGTGACAGAAATGAGCTTTCCTGCGAAGGGTGGCTAGCCTCTCCCTTAGAGATAAGGTGAGGAGTTCAGTCATTTGAGAGGGACTTAAAGTAGAGCCACTACTCCTCCACCTCAAAAGGAGCCAGCTGAGGTGGTTCGAGAATGTGACTAGGATACCTCTTGGGCTCTCCGGGGTGAGGTGTTCCGGGCATGTCTGACTGGAAGGAGGCCCTGGAATACACCCAGGACACACTGGATAGATTGCATTTCTCAACTGTGAACAGCTCAGTGTCCCCCTCGATGGACTGGGTGAGGTGGCTGGGGAGAGGGAGGTCTGGGCTTAGGCTGCTGCCCTGCGAACCAGCCATCCATCTGGATGGATAGAAGGAATTCTTGTCAACTATTTTAACCAAAAGAAATTTTAATAGTGATTGATACTCCACAATGTAGTAAGTTCATGTTCCTCCTGTAATGTCTGTTGCATGCTCAGTCTTTCCTCAAGATAATTTTCTCTGCTGTCAACTTGTGAAAGGGTAGATTCACAGGTCTGTCTTGAAACAATACTCACACACTGAGAATGAACACTGAGAGGCTTCAGCACTCTGGAGTTTTTACAGTGTAAAATGTCCCTTTGCCACTCACAGCAACACAAAGAAAAATTGTGAACCTATCCTTTAATAAAGGCATAAAAGAGCAATGGTGACTCCTCCTTTTATCTTCCACCAGTCAATGAAGGTGAAGCTGCAGCCCCCATCGGGAACAGAACTGGCACCCTTTAACCCCATTCTACCTCCAGCCTCCATTACTCAGATCATGCTGCTGGCCAATCCAGCAAAGGTAGATGACATAATTATACTCAAGACCTAGTGGTATAGAAGCTATGTACATATTGTCCATATAGTGTAGTACATACATTATATGGACAAAAGTATTGGGCTACATTTCTTATTCTTTGAGTTCAAGTGTTTTCAGTTCCTGACTGCAGTCTTTCTGCATCAAGTCAGAAGTTTAAATTTCTTCCCTCCATGATCAGCTCCATGGAAGGGGAATTTTTAATGCTTCAGCTTATCACGACATTTAGACAATTCCTTTTCCAACTTTGTGGAAACAGTTTTCTGTGCCAGCATGACTCCTATTAGAAGATTCATGCTCCAGTGGTGTGGAAGAACTTGACTGGCACACAGAGAGCCCTGCCCTCAACCCCACTGAACACCTTTGGGACGAATTAGAGGAAAGATTGCGAGCCAGGTCCTCTTGTTCAACATCACTGTTCCACAGCGTGGAAGCTGTTATAGCTGCAGAGGGGGTATAAACTCCATATTAATGGAGTTGGGACAGGATGCCATAAAAGCTCCTATAGTTGTAATATGCAGGCAGCCCAATACCTTTGTCCATATAGGTGTATCTTCCGAGCTGCAAAACCTTCTGCAGGAGTGTGTAAGTTTGCATGTTCTTTGTATGTCCTCGCAGGATAAGGTGCGCCTACGCTACAAGCTGGCTTTCACTCTCGGAGACCGTCCATGCAACGAGGTTGGAGAAGTTGACCAGTTCCCCTCGCCAGAGATGTGGGGTCATCTATAGCAGTGTGCAGGCCGGCTACTCAGCAGGGACAGGCTGGTTCATACTCCATGAAGGGGTGTGAGTGCGTGTGTGTGTTCATATCCATCCCAGAAAGACGGAAGGGGGATGTTGTTAATTTCAGTTGCACTCTTCAGCTTTACATTCCTTACAATGGGTCATGTTTTGGATGTTATTATTACTGAGATGTTAAAAGCAAACACTAAAGGTTTTATTGATACAGTGCTTGCACATTATTGCAGATATCTAACAAAGCAAAGATAAGTAAGGCAACCTTGGTGCTTGCAGGCTTTGACAGATACTTTAATGTATTTTCCCGAAGGGGAAATAGTTTGAAAGTACAATGAATCATCTATTGGAGACTGAAATGTTTGGGTTGATCACAACAAATATTTTAAAAGAAACTAACCTTGAAATTAGCAGAGCCTGAGCTGCCAGGTGTGCTTCTATTTATTCATGTGGTTGAACATTTATACTTGAATATATCCTGAGAGTTGAAGATTACATTGACGTGAAGGATTCAGTCACATATGATCGCTGCAGAAATACAGAGAGATGAATATTTAGGATTATTTTGTCCAGCAGGATTTTGGGTATGTGTGAGTAAATTGTGGTACTAATATAGCCCTGTGCTAGATTAGCTGCTATGAAAGAAAGGTAGAGCAACAGCACTTAGATGGTAATATGGAATTGCAGGATTGCCATTATGAGTCCAACACTGTTTTTTTTTCTTTCATGTTTTCTTTTGAAGGTAAATGATTCTGTTAGTATCTATGGTTTTGTTCTGTATTAAAAATTGTTTACTCCCCTCCTACCAGGCTAAGTATTGGGAGTATTTCTGTCACAGTTATTATTGTCTGTTCATAGTATGTCAGTGGATCGCTCAACCCAAAAAATGTGAACTGAACCAACCTGAATCTAAATCTGTCACTAAGCAGATTGCTTTCCAGTGTGCAGCAGTGGGATGGAGTGAAGCTGTGTTTTCATACATCTGTGGGCTCAATCCTCCCCAACACTGGATTCCAGAACTATTCAGACCCCTTTCACTTTCTCTACACTGAAGATGTGGATACAATTGATGTTTTTGTTCACGGGTCCACACTGAGATCCTCTAATGCCTCATTAAACTGGATAGGAAGCACCTGTGAGCCGTCATCTTCACATCTCTCGACAGATCCGTAGGCTTTAAAGCTTGGCTTTGGCTACAACGCACAAAAACAATCGTTGTTTTTGGCTTTGTGTCACTGTTTTATAGAAGCTTTTTTGCCATTGGTAAGTCACAATTTCAACTTGATTGATGCATTTATCCCTTCAGGCCTGCTTCTCAAAGAAAGGTAGAGCTTGGATTATTTTCCCAACCAGACCAGAGTACCCGTTTCCTCTCCCTCTGGACACTTTAAATGCCATTTGGCAACTACAAGCAGGCTGTCAATTGTTGATAGTGAAGTGTGGCATCCATGTTGCTGCTCTGACATGCTTGATTAAAAGCTACTGAGATGGTTGTCCTTATGGCAGGTCCACTAATCTAGGCTGAGGAATTATAAGCTTCTGTTAGCGGCCTTTGGGCTCACAGCCACATCCCTGACTGAGGCCCAAATGTTGGATAACTAACTCCACAAAACAGAATCAATGTTGTTTCACGGTTTTCTTTTTCACAATAACTGGGACGTCTCAAAGCTTTAAATAGTTAACAGTTTCATCAGACTTCCTCTTCATTTTTGGTTCTGCTGTGCAGTGTGAATTGTGGGACCTTACATAAATGCCAACACAGGTACACACCTGTCTAAACAATGTCTGATTCACTCTTTGTCACAGGTGGACTTTAGACGTGTCTCAACAATTGAAGCAAACAGGACCAAACAAACCACAATTTGAAGCACCACACCAAAGGCACCAAATACTTCATGAGACTTAATGATTGCAGAAACATTTTAATTTGTTTAAAATAAACTCAATAGAACATAAAGGGGATCCTGACACATTGGATTCACTGCATCTCATCTCTGATAGTCCTCTGCTCATCACACTGGATGTACAGAAGTGTGTTTACTGTACATAATATGTAATAATGTACCTGCTGTTTGGTGTATGACAAGTTCTGTGAAAATGTCACATGTAGATTTTGGGAGAGTGTTAGGACTGTATATGAGGTATGATGTGTCATTTATTTACTGCATGAAAAAAATAAAAGGTCCTCATGGATGGATGTTTGATGTTCTGAAGTTATTTACCTTAAAAAAAAAAAAGTCTGATTTCAGTGAGTATCAATGAAAAGTATTTTATTATCAAAGAGCACATTTTGATTATTTTTTATATACAGTACAAAAATGCAAAAGGAAGAACCTTCCTGTTAAAGTCACACTTTCATGTTTCCACTGTTCCCTCTTTGACTATCGCCTGAGCCAGATTCCTGGCAAGAGCGAGTCTCAGGAGCTCCACTTTGGTCACCTCTACATCCTCCTCCTGCAATGACAAAAACACATGAGGTGAGGCAGACTGTAGGTCTTCATGATTACAGCAGCTGCAGAGTAACATCTGCCTACAAGTTACAGGCTGAGGGTTTGTGTTTCAGAAACCAAGCAAAGCACAGTAATAACCTAAAGTATATGAATCTAGCCTCCAACCTTAAAATAAAAACAAGAGTGCTGATAGCAGCACCAAATATCAAACCATGCAGTCAGAAGCAGCTGCCAAAGAGCTTTTAGTCTGATTGTGTGAGTGGGATTAAGGCTGTGAGAACATGCATACCTGCATGGGCCTGTCTGTGCTGGAAGCTGTGGTGTTCAGCGAGGAGGTGAGCTCCTCTAAACAGAGCATCAGCTCATAGGTTTGATCTGCTGTGAAGATCACCTGAAAAGAAGAAATCACTGTTGCTGTAGGTCACAGACCACTGACACAACCAAGGAAACAGCAACAACTGATTCAGAGGAACAACTCTGGTTACACAATGATTAGGACACTAACGTTTATCATGTCAAGCTTAAATCTGCACCATAACTGAAAGGGGGACACTGTAGTTTATTTTGGTTTATGATAACATGAATGGTATTATGCAGGCTAAGGTATAAAAATGTGCTTTCACAACACAGCTTTTAAAAAAAGAAAGAAAGAAAGAGCCCTGTATGTTGTTCGGGTTTTGAATGCATTTTGGTTGTACATTTAAACATATTTATTGTCGCTATCATACCAATTTTGTTCAAATCCAAAGTACACTTACTGTTTGTTGGTGACTAACCTCTTTCTGCTCCAGCAGTGGGAGGGCATCAGTCAGCAGAGTCATCCAGAAGCTTTGGGGAGCAATCTTGGCCGTCATGAGGGAGAGGAGCAGCTTTGCTGCCTCCCTGAAACGCTTCTCTCCGTATAGCTTGTGAAATTCACGGTACTTTCCTGAGAATGAACAGAAAGCAGCATTTTCAGACTCAGATGTGCTCAAACTATCCAGGAGATTGTGTGCATGTGCCTTCTCTAGCAATTAAACACTTTAACAAATTATCTTATAGATGGTTTCTGTCTTCATTTTCCACCAGTAAATCACACCATCTCATGCTGTTGCATTAAACAGCACCCACCTTTATTTAGATGTGTGTGTGCACATTGTGTCTGAGACTCATGTGAATTGAAGCTGACCTGACTGAATGTCCCTTCACGTGAACTTGTGAGAGTGATGCAGTGGAGCGGTGCTAATACTGCAGCATGTGCGCTCTCTGATCATACCGAGAAAAGTGAGCCGGTCGCTGAGAAGCATCGCTGGACCCAAATTATCAATCAGATCCAGATCAGAGAAGGTCCCTCTGGCACAGTAATCCTGTAAGAACCTAAACCACACATACACACACTATTAAAAACAAATATTTGTAAAAGATTACCACACCAGAAAGTGCTTTCACAGAACCCATAACACAAAGATTCAGAGGCCAGAAGTCCTCGTTGCCGTTTAATGGTAGAGGAATATGTCCACAGTGGAAGCCATGTTCACCAGAAAGAAACCGCACTCTCTCTGCTACGGCCAAACGCTAAGATGCATTCAATGGAAAAAGGTGAAAATTAAATAACAGTGCCTGGGTTTTTGAGAATTATAATTAAAGGAACTAACCTCTCTGAAATGAGGGTGGCAAAGGCAGCATCTTTGGCTCTTATGCTCCATGAGAGAGCAGAGCCCAGTCTATTGTTCCTCAGAGCCCGCATAGCCATGATCTTGCAGACACTCCGCACTGGATAAAGACAAGAAATGAATGCTTTAGGTCTCTCCTGTACTGGGTAGGGAACCCCCCACCCAAAACAAAACAAACACAGCTGTCTAAGCATTAAGAACAAAAGTGTTACCTTGTTCTGACATTTGCCTCTGCTCACAAATCCTCAGCACCTTGAGAGCTTTGCGCTCCGTCTCTAAAGGGACGCGTTCTATCTGAAGCTCCAGGTAGACACGGCCAAACTCTGGACAGTGGTCAAAGTAATCCACAGCCAACTGCCAAAGGCTAAACACAGAAAAACATCCTCTATCATGACAGTGCTAACTTACACTTCAACTGTCAAAGTATTATACATCATACAATTATTGCACTGAACCTTGAGATTAGCATACCTGTGATGAGTGAAGAGACCAGAAGCATATTCTAACAGGAGAAACTCTCTCAAGTTAGAGCCAAAGCTGAAAACACACACACAAAAGGTGTGGTCAATATTCGCTAATGAAGTGCACAATCAAATTAAAAATGTAAAGTTCAAACACAGTCAAACAGCATCCTTACTGTAGATTGTGAGACTGGAGGAGTTTGCAGTGATCCAATAAATCTGTCAAATGGGCCACAAACCACCAGTTGTTGAGAGCAATGCTAAAAGCACAAAATTAAGAAAGTTTATAAACCTCCACACGCATGAAGTTTGCTTATAAGGTATATGCACATGTATGTTTGGATGCAATTCTATCATCTTACCTGCAGTCCTTGATGACCTGATGGATGTCAAACTCAAAAGCAGCAAGTAAGATGCTGTCCAGGGGCTCTGGGACGCTCCTCGAGTCCAAAAACATTGTCATGCACGACTGCAGTGTGCACGCACGCACACACACACACACACACACACACACACACACACAAATAGCCTGCATGAGCAGTAAATCATGATTGCTGCACACTTTTTACCATCAAATTTTAAACTGTTCTGAACTGTACTGGAGTAAAATTGTCTCAAATGGCCCATCTTAGAAGTAGCAACAAAACTGGCAATCCCCAGTACTTTTTTTTAGTCATGAATTCCCTCATCTTGTTATCTACTTCCTCTTGTCTCTTTTGCAATTTGTGACAGCGGATATAATACACTGAGAAAATACAATGTGTAACATGGAAATATAAAAATAAAATCTTCAGAAAATTATAAGTAGATAGAATAACATTATTTTAGGTGTGTTTGATAAAGTAAAAATAATCAATCAAATGAAATACTTTTTCAGACTGAACCAGGACTACCAGAGATTATAAAATGCTGAATAATGTGAGAACATACCTGCGCATAATAATGCAACTCTGTGGGTTTCACTGTGGGGTGGCAGAAGAGAAGTCGAGTGATGAGGAAGTGATACCAGGTGCCCAGCAGTTCCTTGTGCTCCAGTAAAGTGTCTTCATCCCCCAAAAGGATCTAGGGTCAAATGGTGAGGAAATTTCTTTTTTTTTTTTTTTTTAAAGTTTGCACTGATCTTGCAATTAATGACCAGCAATACAAGCACACACACACTTGCCTATGAATAATTTAGACATCATGTAATATTAGAATCTCCCTTTGCATGTAAAGCCTGAAGAAGTAAACTGACCACAGAGACTCCCAATGTCATCACTAACCTTACAGATGAGCTCCAGATGTCGGTTGCTGGCAAACGAGTTGTCCTGCAGGGAGCGGTCCACCTCCTCGTGCCAGTGCCTCCACTTCACATCAAACTCAGTGAGCGTCTGAGTGCCACCAGGCTGAGGGGAGCATTACAGCAAATTCAGAAGTGTAAGCCAGTATAGAAGGTTTGAAAAGATTTGTGCAGTTTAATTTCACCACCAGCAAAATAAAGAGGCTTAAACGCAGTTCAATCAGTAGCAGCACATTTGATGTTTGATACACTTTAACTTAAAAGGAGTAAATTTTTATTATTTCATAACATATAGGATGCTTGCAGCCTACAGGTTCAGATGTTGTCCTTCAAGTCAGTTAGGTTCCTTGATCACTTTGTCATTGTCCTCTCCCTCTCCTATAATTTCCTCTAATGTCATCTCTACAGCCCTATTAAGAAAACATCATGAAGCTGTGTGATTCTGGCTCCCCATTCTGGAGTCATTATTGACCATAAAATCAATAGTGCACACTTTCTTAATAATCCCATTTAGAAATATGATCAAAACAATTCCAGCTATCAGTCAGAGGAAATAAACTATTTAGGTTTTATCTTACATTGTAGAAGGGCATCTTGCTGAGTAAGGTATCCATCTGCTTGTACATGCTCCTGGCAGCAGGCTGTAAGGTGGCCTGTTTCACCAGCATCTCTCTGACTTCTTCCAACCTGCCCTGCAGTACATAACTCACCACCTACACAGCAGGCACACAAGGCACATGATTACTGTGGTCTCACTGGAGTATTCATAGCAGACAAACACAATTGAAGAACACTGCCTGTTAAATTCATCACAGTACCTCAAAGCATTGTTTAAAATGAAGAACTGCATTGTGGGTATAATTTTACAGATATAAATGTGTGCATGTGATGCACCTACCACGTTCCAGTAGTTGTGGTGCTCAGCAGGGCTCTCACTTTGGAGCACCTCTCTGGCATTCTCATCTACATCGGCCTTATGTAACCTTACCCAGTCCAGCAGGTGGAGCAACAGGGAGCCCGCTGAAAATACACACACACTCTCACTCATATTACAGATATGTTTGTTTGGGTCTTTTTACAACCCTAAAGTCCAGCCATGAGATGTACAGTAGATTCTAACCTGGAGCGGCTTCGATGAATAGGACTTCACACAGATTCCAGATCAGTTCTATTGCCAAAAGAATGGACACCTTTAACAAAACAAAACAGACCAGGGTCATAAAAGTGTCACTAAACAATACAATTAAATGTAAATCTGAGTTTAAAAAAAATGAATGCAGACCGTTCCTTATTAGCAGAACATTAACTTTCCATTTCAAATAAAGGCTACTTTATTGTGTTCATAAAACACCACAGATTGTGCTATGTTGCACTGTCACAATACTCAACTAAATCATGTTATTAGTCAATTATTGACTCTTACTCAGAATCTAATACAAATATGATGCCCTGTATGTGGACTAGTCCAGATGATGTCCCTGCTCTTGCCACACATATACACAATAGCAGTACATACCTGATTTCCATACTGCGTTGCCAACTGTGTGTCTTTTGTAGAAACTGCATAAAAAGTCAATTTCATCAGCCCTGAGCAATTACACATATTTCCTGTGTTTTATTGTTTGGATACATCTAAAATTATTACCTGCAACTTGCTGAAGTTCCTCCATACAAGCTCGGATCACAGATCTATAATTTTTGCTGATGCTGACAAACCTAAGAAGGGAGAGATAAACTTAAAATTGTAAAAGATGGAATCAAGTCTTATGAGAGTGCTTTGTATGCCTTCTGAAACTATTGTTATGCCACTGATACACAATCCAGTCACATGAACAAAGAGAGGAGATTGCATCAGGTGCCCTTACTGGGGTTTTTTACTCTTGCTAGGGAGGTCCTCTCTGACCATCTGCAGGCCGACAAAGATGTGATGTGACTCATTAAAAAGCTTGCGTAAAATGGGGAATATATGTCCTCATCTTTCCTGATCTCATGGATGAAAGAGAAACCTGACCCCGAAGCACCTGAAACCAAGGACAGAAGGCAGCAAAAGGATAGTAATAAGAGTATCCATATTATTGCACATGTACAACAAAATTAGAGGCAATCCTATCAGTGCAAACATCTGAAAAAAGGCTTAAAATTTTTGGATCTTAAACAGGTCATTCATGCTTGAAAACTCTCCAATGTGGCTGAAACAAGTCTGCAAAGAAAAGTGGGTCAAAATTCCTCCACAGTGATGTGAAAGACTCGTTGCCAGTTATTACAAATACTTGACTGCAGTTCTTGCTGCCAATGGTGGCACAACCAGTTATTAGGTTTAGGCGGCCAGGTAGGTTTGGAGAACTTTTTTTTCTCTTAGTTAATAAAATCACTATTTAAACAACGCATTTTGTATTTATTCAGTTTATCTTTGTCTAGCATTAAAATGCATTTGATAATGTGAAACATCTAAGTGTGACAAATATGAATATAAAATGAGACATCAGGAATGAGGCAAATACTTTTTCACAATACTCTACAAGACATTTCACACTTTTACGAGCATTCATGCACTTATTCTCTTAAAAAAGTGTGAAAACATACATGGTGTGGATGCATACCTGATGCTTTGTATAGTGTCTCATATACAAGAATATCACCGGGACCCCATGCAAATCCCATGTGCTTTCCATCTCTGATTGCAGGGATATTCTGCAATTAAAAAGGATAAACACTATGACCGTACCAAAAGTAATCTGTACAGCATGATGGAGGGATAAAATGAAACAATTCAGAGCAAGATAATATGCGGGAAGGTTGAGAGGTGACTGTGAATGTCTAGCTATACTTCAAACTCTCCACTAAATCAAACTGTAGTTTATCCTGTTCCTAATTCTAACTCGTCTTTTTTTATTCTTGGCACTTTTAAACTTCTGACATGATGAATAAGCACGCCTTTCTATGTCTAGCTCATTTATAATTATTCAGTGCATAATTATTCAAACAGGTTGTTAAAAATAGGTGGTTGCGATACAGTTAGCGTGCTAGCAAAGCCATTCAGTTGCAATAAAGATTGATAAAACTAAACTACAACGGCTACTTACAGTAATAGTCGGCTCAACGTCTACCTCCTCCATCAGGGAATAATATTATCGACACAATAGAGTCAACAATTATGAACTTTTCGACTATAAAAACGCCATGCACCGCAAACGGGTCGCCGTGCTGCTTACGCGCCTCACTCTTTCGGTCCGAAGCCCCTCTGCGGCGCATGCGTTAAGATGTCATGGAAGAGGTGCCCGTCTACCTGCCTGTTTTTCCATGGGCTGAGCTTGGCTCGGGATTTTGGATTTATCGCGACAAATGCAGATAACACAGCTTATCACTAACCTTGTAACTACCAAATTGGGCCCAGCTTCAAGAGGGCATTGCCCGTATACAGATCCAGGGTTTGTCCTTTACCCACGCACAAGGCACCCACACTGATGGCTCCACTGGAGCCTGTGAACAATCAGTGCAGATTTGCCTTGTGCTGCTAGAGTCATTGTATTCGTAAAGGCCGTCATTTGGTTCAGTACACCTACATCACCATCAGGGAGGAAAAAACAAGATGGCCACTGGGGTTTAAAGGGTTAAAAAGAAAAAGGAACCGTAAAAGTGCACATATTGCCCTCCCGGTGTAGTGAGTGTGATATGTAGTGATGCTGGCCGAACTATGCCGCGCTGATGCGAGGTCTGCGGGGTGATGAAGAGCGTTTTATGAGATAACGGCGCCCCTAAACGCGAAAACAAAGGGCAAAACATCGCTGTGCGCGTGCATGTGCATCTGACTGCCTCTTTAACGCGCATTGGGACTCTCCCGCCCTTGCCCAGACTGCGCTTTGAACCTCGTGACCACTTGGTATCCATTCAACGCCCGTTGAGGTGGACGCGCATGGGCACGTGGCCGCGCACGTTCAGTTGTAATAGGTTAAACGGGGACGCGTACGTGCGCGTACTCGTATTCTTTGTGTGGCAGTGTAGAGAAGCGCCAAAAGAGTGACCATGGCTGATGAAAAACCAAAGGTGAGTGTCTCCGCAGTGGATTGAAATACCAGTTTACTCCGCGGGATTTTTTTGACACATGCGCGTATAAAAATAGGGTTAATTCAACTTGTTTTGCTTTGCCTTTTTGCAAAGTTACAAGCTGAAATTCAACTACTAGCTCTACCTACTTTGATAGACCGGAAGATTTGTGAACGCGCATCCACTGGCGCGCAGACCTCTTTCTGCTTGATAACACACAGCCAACCAGCTGGTGTCATCCCCACTGCATGCCTCATTTCGCCAATGTGCGTTCGTGTGTGTGTTTGCATGTGTGAAGGGCTTGTGTGTAATTGGTGCCACTGTGGGAGAGCATGCCAGTGAGAATCTGTTTGTGCCACTGAAACTATATGAATCATCACTGTGCTGATATCAGGCTGTGGCTCATTCCTTTCCTCCAGTCTGAAGGAAAAGCGAAAAGGGAGGATTTAGGAGTTTAGTTAGGTTTGAAAAATAGTTTGTATATACTACAGTGTTGTGCAAAAGTCTTGAGCCACCCGTCATTTCTGTTATTTGCTTCCAAGGAGCCAGACTTTCTTGTATTGTTTTTTTTAAGTGGGGTTGAGCATCAGTCCTCCAGGTACTGAAGGTATTTATTTGGACATTGGCTGCTTTTTCACTTTCTATATCCAGTCCAAACTCGAGGGATGAACCAGTGCTGTGCCTACACATAACAGACAACTTGGCAAAGAAACAATTTTTTGCCTGCTGCAAAAACATATTTTTTCCTATTTCTTTAATCAAATTTATGAAAAAATAACACAGGTTGACAGGCATAAAATAGTATTTTTGCACCAACAACGTGATTCCCAAAGAGCTGTTAGAATTTGAAATATCTTGTGGTGTGCAGCGTATCCCATTCTGAGGAAGCTGGACAAGTGGATGATGAAAGAGGTGGGTGGCTTTAAAAAAAAAAAGATAAACTGTATCTGAAAGGCTAGAGCTTAAAAAATAGGTCTTTGCTGGATTATTTCCTAACCCAGGACCTGAGAGATGAATCTGGGCCTTTAATTGATCGATCTACTGTTCAGTAGTGGAAGAGTGGCCATTCTTAAGGGAAATGAGGAGAATGACCCATGGAGTGATGAGTCCAAGTTTAAAACATTTGTTTCAAATATTGTCACTACGTACCTAGGAGGTCAGGAGAGAGGTGCGACAGTGAGTGTCTACAGCCATCTGTAAAACACGGATGAGGCTCTGGCATGGTTTGGGGCTTGGTGTTGGAGATCTTGTCAAAACTGATGCAATTATGAACACCGATGTGCCATTAGATTTTGATCCACCATGCAGTACCATCTGAAAGGCGTCTGATTGGCAACAACTTCATTTTTCAGCAGGACGATGATCCCAAACACACTGCCAATGCAATAACAGCATATCTGGATCGAAAAACACACAATGGAGCACAATTAGTCATGGATTGGCCTCCCCAGAGACCGAACCTCCATGTTATTGAGGCACTTCAGGATCATCTTGACAGAGAAGGAGCAAAATGCAGACAACATCCGAAGAAGAGCTTTGAATGTTCTTTGTGAAGCCTGGAGAACTATTCCTAAAGACTATTCTAGACTATGAAAAGAAAGCTGCCTCAGAGAGTTCAGGCTGTGTTGAAGAATAAATGAATAAATTAACCTTTGAGCTTGTTAGAATTATGCAATCTCTGCTTTGGTCTTATATACTGTATTTCCATGTATGTTTGCACATTTCAACAAATCACTGCACCTGTTTTCCAGTTTCCTAGCAAAATACAAAGACGTGAGGAGTGGCTCAAGACTTCAGCACAGTACTGTGTATCCAAACCGTTCCAAAGAATGGGAATCAGAAAATGGTCACACATCCTCCAGTCCTAGGGAATTTTATGCCTTCAAGCTTATCGATTCCTTTTTTGGATGCTGGCATATTTTTCTGACAGTTACATTGTGAAAGTGAAGTCAAACCCAGCAGTGCTGCTTACGCACCGCTAAGACTTTTCCTACTCTGTTTCTCTGTGTTGATGCTGAAATTTGCCTCCCTACACCCCCACTCCCACCCACACACACAGAAAATTGATCAAGAATCAATAATGAATTAGCACAATTGATAATGTCACGGACATTAATAAGCTCTTGTCAATATCCATCCCTAGCCACCTGGTGGTCTGTTTAGGCCTGACTCAGGGAATTTATTATTTCATTGCACTAATACAAAATTAAAAGACCACCAGAGGCACTAAAGGGATTGAAATTATGCATTTAATAATAACAGTGAGTACCGTGCAGCTCTTTTCTTAGGCAGACCTGTAAGTAGTGTGGCGTTTTGGTTAGTTAAAGTGACATGTTGCTCTCTGTGCTTCTATCCCTCAGGAAGCAGTGAAGACAGAAAACAATGAACACATAAACCTGAAGGTAGCGGGTCAGGATGGATCTGTAGTGCAGTTCAAGATCAAAAGACACACACCGCTCATCAAACTCATGAAGGCCTACTGCGAGAGACAGGTGATTATGGCCCTGGGGTATTACAATAACACTGCTCATTTCCTGAATGGGCACAGATCATTTATATTTTTACTTTGCGCCTTTGCAGCTCTCACCATATGAGGGCAACTTGACTTTAGGATTTTTTTCCCAAAAATATCTGTTGACAGTTCCTCCACCACACCTCTACTACTAATCGTGTGTGTGTGTGTGTGTGTGTGCTGTGTATATATATGTATGTATGTATATGTGTGTGTGTGTGTTGGAGTGTTATTGACCTTTTCGCTGCATCATTGCACACCATTTACATGTGGCAAAAAGACACGTGTGTAACTGCTAACAGTAACAACGGCTTGTTTTCCATTACAGCGTCTTTGTAAGCCATGTTAGTACCAGGGCCTTGTAGCTGGCATGCTGTTATTAAAGTTAATGATTACACCTAAGTTTTTCCTGCATGTCAAAATGTAATTAAAAAGGCATCAGAGTCGACTATTTTTGTGTCCCTTAATATTTATCAAGAAATAACATTTACTGGGAGATTTGCCTACCCACTGTGGAGCAAGGCTTACAAGTGCACCTGTTGCTAAGTTATGCTGTTTGAACGTCATATGGAAGTCATTACTGGAGTTACTTGATGTTTTTAGAGGCACGACTTTGAAGTTTGCACACAGTTAATCATGTTTTACAGCTGAATATGCTACAATTAAAGCATTTAATTTTCAGTCCTTTTACACTTATCACACATGCATTTAATGACTGCAGATTTTATATTAGTGTTCTAGATACCAGGGCATCTTAAAAGTCCAATTTAGCATATAATATATACAGTTGCAAATGAATGTTTTCACATAGAGGACTCTATGCAATCCTGTGAAAACCTCTTCAGTAAGAATTCAGAGGGAAAGTAGCAGCCAGATGCTGGTAATTAAATGCACTTGATTAATTGATCTTTGGTAAGTGTGAGCACCTCTATAAAAGCAGACATTTTGGCAGCTTCCCATTGCTCCATGTGGAGCATTCAGGTGTGTGTTACTACAATGCCACAATCTTCCTAGGTATGGATGTCCTAGTAAATTCACCCCAAAGTATGAGTTGTTTGGGAGAGTTTCCGGGAGAAAGCCTCTTCTCTCAAAAAAGAACATGGCAGCAGGGCTTAGGTATGGAAAACTGCATCTAAACAAACTACAAGACTTCAGGAACAATGTCCTTGGACAAACAAGAACAAAATGGAGATGTTTGGCTGTAATGCACAGTGCTGTTTAGTGAAAACCAAACACAGCATATCAGCACAAACAACTCATAGCAGCTGTCAAGCACGACGGTGGAGGGGTGATGATTTGGGCTTGTTTTGCAGCCACGGGACCTGGGCAGCTTGCGGTCATTGACTCGACCCTGAACTCCTCTGTATATAAAAGTATTCCAGAGTCAAATGTGAGGCCATCTGTTCAGCAGCTAAAGCTTGACCACAAGTGGATCATCCAGCAGGACAATGATCACAATCACAGCAGCAAATCTACAGCTGAATGGCTGAAAAAGGAAAGAATCAATGGGTTGCAATGGCCCAGTCAAAGTCCAGACCTCAACCCAGCTGCTGTGACAGGATAAATGAATGCCTGCAAACCTCTGTGAATTGAAGCGACATTGTATAGACAAGTGGGCCAAAATTCCTCCACAACAATGTGAGAGACTGATAAAGTCACGAAGAATATGATTATTTCAAGTTATTGCTGCTAAAGGTCATTCTACAATCTTCTGAATCACATCATATTATTTAGTCTTTCACATGAGTGTGCATTTAATATTAAGTTAAACTGAATATTTTGCTTGTTTGTTACTGTTAGGTCACAGTTATGTATGTTTGGGAAATCAACAAACTCAGCTATGCTTGAGTTCCCAATACTTTTGTCATATGTAACAGACACATTACATGTTTAAAGATCGCTTCATCTATCAGAAAGTAACTCATCATGGTTGCGTTTTCACTTTGACTTAAAACATTTTTGTTCCAGGCCTTCGCTTCCTGCACAAATGCAGTTAGGTCTACAGAGTCAATGCAAATCCCACCTTGATAGCATAGTTTTAAGGCTTTACGCGACTCTTGCATCCTCTAAATGAACCTCCCTTATCTGCATCTGTGATTCCACATCGATTGCAAAAGACATCTAATCTTTTCCTCCTGCTGTTATGGATTAGTTCACAGTTTAAGTTGTTCTTTGCCAGGCTACTTGCTCTGATGGCATGCCGGAATTCTGACTTTTGTATGAATTAACACTGGATTGAGCATCACTTTGGTTCTTTATTAATTGCAGCTGTATTTGAATTGCTATAAAAAAAAATTCTCAAGGTTTTCTGAAAGAGCTGTGCCTAAACGTTACGATGAAAATATGTAATTTTCAAAGTCAAATGAGGGTTTGACTCTGTGGAAGACTGGAAACCCAATCACAGCGTTATCTGTTCTTTGGACTTCCATCAGGGTCAAAGAGATGTTTGTCATACAGCTCCTTTAAAACTACAGCCAGAACCAGCTGGTTTTCATTATTCCTTCATTTCTACTTCACGGCAATACATTTTTTTTCTATGACCCTCAAACATGAGCCGTCATATCTTCAACGTTAGCATATT
Source organism: Pterophyllum scalare (assembly GCA_024447675.2). Lineage (NCBI taxonomy): Eukaryota > Metazoa > Chordata > Actinopteri > Cichliformes > Cichlidae > Pterophyllum > Pterophyllum scalare. Next base: position 31,766 of record JAMQGT020011845.1, read on the forward strand.
ATTTTTAAAGAGCGACATTTTTAAAGCTGTATATGGCAGCAGATGACTGGAAAGATTGGAGAAAAACAAATCACAGTTAAAAATTAATTTTAAAAGCTTAGCTCTTACTAAAAATATATAGTCTTCTTGGTAGTACTGTGTGAGTAACAAGCTGATCTGGGTCTTTGTTTTAACCTCTAAAGGGGTTCATATGAGACTAACAACAAAATTTCATGCGTTTATCTTTTCAGGGACTGTCAATGAGGCAAATCAGGTTCAGATTTGACGGACAGCCAATAAATGAGACAGACACACCAGCACAGGTAAGGCTGTAACAATGAGTTAACGCCTTTAAACATACTTCATGCACTTCCCAAAACAATGAGTACTTGTGATAAGATTGCTTCTTAATGACGGTGTGTATTAGGGGTTTCTGCAGGCTGACAGTGCTGCCACGGGGAGCCTGTTGATGCCTCAGGCTGTCAGAACAAGCTAAATTTTAGTTGTTGTTTTGAATGTGTCCCTATGGAGTTGCCGGTTGTATGCACTGCAGTTTGTGGTTGGACTAGCCACGACTTGCATGTTGTTGTAATGCTGTCCAAGCTTGTCCACACTGCAGCCTGCAAAGCCAAATGCAGTGTGTCATTGTTGTTGCAGTGTTGCTATTTTGTGTATGCAAATGAGAAGTTGGGTACATAGGCACACATACTGCAACACACTGACATGCTCCTTTTCTTCTTTACAGTTCAGATACCCCCCCCATCACTTTACACTTTTTGCTTAAGTTCTTCAAACTTTATGAAATTCACATGTTTTTACATTTTCCTTTTAACAGTTGGAAATGGAAGATGAAGACACAATTGATGTGTTTCAACAACAGACGGGCGGCTGGATTTAATCAGCCACATGCATCACCACTTTTCTCCCGGACACCACCAACTTTCCTGGCCCCTGCGGCCCACAGCGCCTGCTTCTTCGCAGCTCGTCTAAACCGAATTCCACGCAGAAGAAGTTTTCTCGTTTCTCTGCTACACATAACTGCTGTATAATATTTTAATTCTTGCCCCTGTTACTTTTCTGTCTTTGTACATAAGCCACATCCACGTCACCCTGAGTACAGGTTTTGTTTTTCCATGCTGTATTGTGATAAGTGTTAAGGACTTCCCTTCCAGACTGTTTGAACTGGTGATAGAGCAAACATTATGTAAAACTGACTTTATTGATCAAAAAATCACTCGGCTAGTCTTGGTCATTGGCCAGCAAATCTGTTCTTAAAAGTGTATAATTTTTGGGACTGGCTGTGAACCATATGCCATGTAAGGGGATTGGGGCTGGGTTATCATTTGGTTTCTGTTATATTCAGGAAACATATTTGATTTTATACATTTTTTTAAATAGTAGTGGATGTGTAGAGAAATGTTTTGAAAAATCATTTTTTGCTAGGCCACTTCAAATTTTGGGAAGCCCGAAGAGATGTTTCAGCAAACTAAACATCTGTATTGTCTATTAAGATGCCTGTTGAAATAAAACTATTGTCTTTTTCCAAACTTTCACCACATTTCTCTATCTTTTTAGCAGTATAAATAGTCTTTGTGTACGGTGCTGTGAAAAAGTATTCGCCCCCTTCCTGGTTTTTGTTTTGCATATTTGTCACATGTTTCAGATCAAACTCATAATACTAGACAAAGATAACCTGAGTAAAGTGATGCAGTTTTTAAATTATGATTTTATTTATTAAGGGAAAAAAGTTACTCAGACATACCTGGCTCTGTGTGAAAAGTAATTGCCCCCTAAACCTAATAACTGGGTATGCCACCCTTGGCAGCAAGAACTGCAATCAAGCTTTTGTGATAACTGGCAATCAGTCTTTCACGTCACTGTGGGGGGATTTTGGCCCACTCTTCTGCAGAATAGTTTAAATTCGACCACACTGGAGGGTTTTTAAGCATGAACGGCCTGTTTAAGGTCATGCCAAAGCATCTCAATAGGATTTAAGTCCTGACTTTGACTAGGCTACTCCAAAACTCATTTTGGGTTTTGGAGCCATTCAAAGGTGAACTTGCTGATGTGTTTCAGATCGTTGTCCTGCTGCGTAACCCAAGTGTGTTTGAGCTTCAGGGTACAAACTGATGGCCAGACATTCTCCTACAGGATTGCAGAATTCATGATTCCATCAATTACGACAGGTCATCCAGATCCCGAAGCAGCAAAGTAGCCCCAGACCATCACACTACCACCATCACCACATTTGACTGTTGGTATGACGTTCTTCTTATGAAATGCTGTTTTGTAAGAGATGTAACGGGAGTCAACCCTTCCAAAAAGCTCAACATGTCTCTTTAGTCTACAGAATATTTTCCCAAAAGTCTTGTGGATAATCAAGATGTTTTTGGCAGACGTGAGATGAGCCTTTGTGTTCTTTTTGGTCAGCAGTGGTTTTTACCTTAGAGCTCTCCCATGGATGCCATTTTTGCCCAGTCTCTTTCTTACTGTTGAATCCTGAACACCAATCTTAAATGAGGCGAGTGAGACCTGCAGTTCTTTACATGTTGTTCTGGGCTCCTTTGTGACCTCATGGATGAGTCGACGATGCGCTCTTGGAGTAAGTTTAGTAAGCACCCACTCCTGAGAAAGTTCTCCATTTGTGGATAATGGCTCTCCCTGTGGCTCACTGGAGTCCCAAAGCCTTAGAAATGGCCTTATAACCCTTTCCAGACTGATGTATATCAGCTACTCTGTTTCTCAGCTGTCCTTGAGTTTCTTTACTTAAGTTGCATCATGTGTTACTTCTTGAGATATTTTAGCCTACCTCACTTTGTCACACAGGTTCTATTTAAGTGTTTCATTGATTCAACAGGTCTGGAAGTAATCATGCCTGGATGTGGCACTGTTAATTTATGATTTAACAAGAGGTGGCAATTTCTTTTTCACTTAGGGCAAAATAGGTTTGCATAACGTTTTTTCCTTTCGTAAATTAAATCAACATTTGGAAACTGCATTTTGTATTTGCTCAAGTTACCTTTGTCAAATATTAAAATCTGTTTGATGATCTGAAACATTTAAATGTGACAAATATGCAAAAAAGTCAGGGGGGAAATACTTCTGTCACAGCACTGTAACTTGATCTTAATGAACCAATAATTTAAGAGGCAAGTTAGGAATACAGGTGAAAGTATACCTAGTTTCCCCTCCTTTCGTTAAATCATTTTGCAGATTGCCACGATTAGTGGTAATAGTTTAAAAACGGGAAAATGAACCCTCGGGGTTGCGGTCTCTTCTGTCTGATCCCTGACATGAATCCGAGACCTGCCACCAACAAGAGATTCGACTGCTGAGGTTCTATCCAATGAGAGGCGAGTTCTGTGCTGTTTTGTCCAATCAGAGCTGGTCAAATGCTGGTGGGCTGGGTCTGGTGGGCTGGCACCGCAGAACCAGCGGATCTGGTCTTCGTTATGTTTTTCAGTGTCGGGTGGAGTCTACATCCCGTCGCATCCCTGCGGGCAAGGAAGAGGATTTATTTTTTCCCCTATTAGTTTTTAATTGAGTATATCTACCTGCCAAGACATCGAAATACTTCAAAAACATGACGACGACAACCACCTTTCAAGGAATGGACCCTGGTGCTAAAAGCAGTTCCAGGTAAAAAAGGAGCTGAAAGCCTTTTCATGGAGGAACAAAAGAAGTGGGATGCGGGCAAAACCTCTCCGCTAGCAAACGCCTCTTTTATTCGTTTCTGCTAAAAGGCAGTCTGCTGCAGAGTATCACAGACTGTATTAGCCCGGTGGTGGTTGGTGAGGGATTTTTCTGGATTTAGCTAAACTGTCACATAGTCTAGCTAATTGAGATAATCTTATTGGGTGTCTGATGCACCATACCCTTTAGCTACTATAAGTTAGTGAGGTTAGCCTGCCTGGGTTTTGGAAACCAAGTGCCCGACGGGATCTTTTCTGTGTATATATATTTTTTTAAGGAGAAGTGGACAAAGCTGCCTAACGTCAGCTCCCTCCTGGCTGCTGTAGGCTGCAAAATAACTTTTTGTTATAGTTCAAGTCACAGCTGCTTTCCTGTGGGGATTTGTGGATGTTCTGCTGTTGGAGTTGGCAACATTGTTACTGTTGTTAATCGTTCGTTTTTTGTTACGTTTTATCCAAAAAAAAAAAGAAGAAGAAAAAAAAGAGGAGAGTCCAAGCATTCGATTGATTACAGGAAGGATCCTAGACTAGACCGGGGTCTGCTTATGTCGTTATCTCTTCGTTTGGTTCAAGGAAGTTTAGGGAAACTCATTAAGTGGGGTTGCAAGACATCTGTATAAGCTGTGTAGTTCATACACGTTTTTTACACTCGGTTTTAAGACTCACCCTCCAAGCACGCAGTCTTTTCCTGTAAGTGATGATGCGTGTCGGCTGCATGCATTCCTCCCTTTTTTGTAGTGAAGAGTGGAAACCTTGAAATTATGGCCGCCTGTATAATGAGGCATGATTTCAGGGCATACAAGACAGATTTTTTTGGGGGGGGGGTACCGCTACTGTTAGCTTTTGCTGAGTGAGCACGACAAATGTCGGTCAGTCGCATGCTGTTTTCGGATGATGCAGGGGGCTTGGGTGGGGGCTCTGAGCTAGCTAAGCTGGTAAATCTTTCCTTAGCTCTTATGCCTTTTCCCCTTAAAGCCCCTTTCGCGAGCTGCTGGTCATTTCTGTTGCTGGACTACCAAAGAGATCAGTAGAGGAGCAGCTTGAGTAGAATTAGGCTAAAATCTTAGTAGGCCATCAAAGGCCTACCTGCCTTATCAGACATGCCATCTTTGACTTTGGACCTACCTAGCTTCAACTGTCTTAAAGTGCCCTAAAGCTTCCAAGCATGACTACCATTTCATTCATATTATTTGCAGTTTCATTTTAGGGTGGGGTCTGCTGCCAGGCAGCTAAAAGCTTTCCCCTCTCTCGCAATCTGTATGTGGAAAGCATGAGCTCATCCTCTGGCCAGGAGATGAAGTCTGGTTTAGGCATTATATACTGTCACAGCCAAGTGTGACGGACACAAGAATTAAATGCGAAAATTCACATTGTTGCATAGGATTGCTGGGGGATTTTTTTTTCCTCCTCTGGTTGCTTTCTTTGTAGCTGTGCTTCAGGAGCAGAGTTGTTTTTTAGACTCCCATCTGCCTGCCTGGCCCTCAGACAGCTGCTCGGTGTGTCAGCTGGTGACTTCAGGGGGCTCTGAGGAGAGGAGAGTTTGCTGGGTGGGGGGAGAGGGAGGGTTTCAGCAGTGGCTCTGCAAGCACATCGGTGACTGTTGTCCACCCCAACTGCCCTTCAGCACAGCGAGGGGAAAAAGGGTTTCCCGACTCATTATTGTATCCCTTTTGTTAGGCTTGTGGTCAGGCTTAGAAGAAAGTCATTGGAAAGTGGGCTTTGTTGGTCATGTGTTTATCTGCATGCTGGCTTTCTATATTGTTCTAGAACAGTCTGATCATTAGATGACCTATATTTACTGTAGAACTCAGACCTTTCACATCCATTGTGTGATATTGACCCCAAATAAACATCAGATTTGATGAAAACATTTCATAATAGAATAACTATTTCCCTTAGAAACAGACACAAGCCCTCATATGTCACTGCAAAGGAATCTGTGTTGAGGAGAAGCAGCAGCTAGCCAGCTAACTCTGTGATTATATGCGACTGGAGTCAGCTGCAGGGCAGAGATTGGGACTGTCTGTCTGACAGGCTGACAGCCGGAGCTTAGAGAATGGAGACCTTGCTGGTATCTCTCATGGGATATTTTTTTCCTGTGTGACATGTTTATAAAAGATTTAGGGTGGAGTAGGGTGAAGGTTGCAAGTAGCTTGGGGCAGCCTCATGTTTTATTTCTCTATTGATTTCTTTTTCTTTTTTTTGCACCGTGCATCTGATCAGTGGTGTGTGATGCCAAGGCCTTGCATTTTAGTTTAAAGCAAGGGGTTGGGAATGAGAGTGTGGTGGAGAGGGTGTCATTCAGCTGACGTTAAAAATTGTCATTTTGTTGCTTCTAAGGGTACTACGACCGCCGGGTGGGGACTCCAGCTTCTCCTTTGGCACAGATGACAACACAACACCCCAGCGCAAGAACAAGATGGCTTCCAGCATCTTTGCAGAACCTGATGACCCTCATGCTCATCGGAGGAACAATCCACCTAGTAACTCAGTCTAACAGTTATTTCTTTCCATGCGACAATATCAGAGCTGAAAGCCAAGTTTTCTGGTTTACTTTACATGATCTGTGGAGCTTATACCAGGGAGCTTGTATAAACACATATGAAGGGCAAGTTCAATCTTGCAAAAGCAGACAGAGCTACTCTTGCAAAAGCCTTAAGTAAGCAAAAAACAAAACAAAAAAAACACACACACCATGGAATTAATTGTTCTAACTTGAGCTAGGAACCGATACAGATCCACATTTTTCCGTTTGGTTTGTCAGAAGGAGCATCCCACAAGTGTAATAGCAAAAAAATCCCCAGAGTACTACGTAAGGGTAATTCGAAGCTAGTCTTTGTTAAATGGGGCTGAGGAGCAGTCCTCGATGGAAAGAAGTGCGTCAGTTAAAAGTGTGTCAGTTGGTGAAACTAGTGGCCCGCTGCAGCCACGAAGGAGATCTGATTTTGAGTACACAAGAAAAGGCAGAAAAATGCAGCCGGGGACATCGAGATCTGTGAATGGCACTGAGCTTTCAAGGTCACAGCAGGCGTACAGCCACAGAAAGTAGGTGAAATATTAATGTGGTCTGACAGTGTTGACTGTAAGTGCTTTGTTTTTATTTTATAATCCAGCAAGGTTTCAGCCAGACCAAATTCACTCTTTAGTATGCATTATCTTCACAGATTGTAATTAAGGATGGTCATATTTACCCAGTTAGTCAGAGTAGACTCAAAGCTTTAAAGCAGTGCATAAAGGGGGAAGATTCGAGCTCTGCAGCAGTAGGATTTGATTTTTTTAGCTCAGGGCCTCACAAGCCTGAGATCACATGTTTTCACACTGGCCACTTTGTGGAAAACTGTTTACATGGTGTATCAGATTTTCTGGATGAGTGTGGATGATGAAGAATTTGGCCTAAAATTGTTACTGCAGCTTCTGACCTCCGTGGCCAGCAGCTGCTTACAGCAAAGGCTTTTCCTGCTGCATTGTTTCGCTGTGGGTCAAGCTCAGGAGAGCCTGCCACAGTTGTCCCACTTTAACGGATACAACTGGATGAGGAGGATGTTAATTTCTGCTTGAATGACCGAGGTTAATAACAATATCGGACCTTATAAGCATTGTGCGATCTATGTGGCCTGTGTGTGACCTCATGCTGCAGATGAACAGGTTTCATTGTTTGGTTTGGCATTGAGCCCTGTGTAGATCCTTTTTTTTTTTTCTTTTCTTTTCTTTTCTTCAGAGGCTCAAACACACCTTTTCATGTCTCAACCAGAGAGCCACATTTGTTGGAATACTTTGTGTTTCTAGCTTTGATAAAACAGTCTCAAATAAGCCTGGAAACACATGACTTTACAAAATAAGAGCATAGAAAACATGGACTGGCTGCTTAAATGCTTTACTTTAAACAAGAGATGGTGGTTTGGGCTCACAGGGATTACTTGCTCATACACTGACCTCACTATGGTCATCTTTAATATGAGCATCCATGTGAGAAAATAAGGAAATGCGTAATAGGTACAGTTTAAAGTTTTAAGATACCAGTTCTGTTGGTGTGCCCAGTGCCCTCAGCTTCTGACCACATGAGCGCTTACAGGAAATAAGAGGCGAAACCAAGACTAGTATGATTGCTGTTGCTGCCCCGAAGGTCAGTGTTAGAATATATTTATAACATAGACCCAGGAGATCCATAAGATTAAGTAGAAGACTATAGCAGTGACAACATAATGCATCTCTCTCTGGTCCATCAATCTAATTTAATCCTCTTCCATTTCATATTTGTTGATGTCCAGGGAATTTATCAGGCTCAGAAATGCGGAGCCAGTAATGAAGGAGTGCTTGTTGAGTGCTGATTCACTTCACTCTGTTAACAACAATGGCCACTCCTCTGCTTCTTTGCTCTTCGTTGTTCTCCTCATGACAAAGACGGTCTGTCCCATCTCTGGCCCTCAGGGTTTATAGCTGTTACCTTATGTGGCTTGGGCTAGCACAGCCTGCTTCCCCACAGTGGGCCAACGCAGGATTTTAAAGCTCTTTCTGCTAAAGGAGAATGCAGGCGCTGCGGGGTTTTGTGAGTTTTGGCATGCAGGTTGTCTGCCTGGAAGCCTTCCACTGCGTTTCTGGGTCCGCTGCAGACGCCCAAGCGGATTTGGTGATGTTTCCTGTTAGTTCCCACTGATTTTGTCTTGTGTTATTTGAATCAGATTCTCTCATAAGAGTGATGTTTTATCATGAAATCTGAGAAGATGAATTTTGTGGTGAGCGTGGTAGCTTCATGGTTTAGAGAGATTGGGGTCTGGGGTGGCTTTGTGACTAATTGGATTAGTGTCCATATGGTATGACTGGGCAGCTCTGGAGCCTTACTCATGTTTTGTCATTTGGGTTTCCTGTTAACCTTCAACATAATCTGCTGGCCAGAAAGAAGAAAAAACAATTACATGGCCACGGTTGTGAGAGTACATTATTCTCTAAATAGACTGAAAACAGTTTTTCTGTGTCTGCCTCTTATCGACCTAGGCGGGGCACCCGCAGGAACCCTGTGCGGCGAGCCCTCGGCCCCACTGAGGCGGGTACAGCAGCCTCTCCTCTTCCCAAAGAACCCTCAGCCGGAACTGACCACCATCCACAACTCTGGGGCCGCCATGGTCTGGAACCAGAGACGAGAGGTACCTGTCGTTCACTCTTTCAGACTTTGTTTCCAAAACAGCTCCGCAGCCAAATCTGGGACTGAAAAACACTGCGTCGTAGATTAAGTTAATTCTAAACAGTTCAGTGGAAAATTCATTGGGGGAAAGATGAGTTCAAGATTGCTGCCAGGAGAGTTTCAGGGGGATTCAGCCACTGTGACGTTAAATCTGTGACACAGAGAACAGCGGAGTGCAGCATGTCAGGGACAGAGAAGGGAAAAGCTGTAGTAGCAAGAGAACATCAAATCATTAACCTCACTATTTACAGCCATGAATGAGCCAACCTACTCTAATCTAAAATGGCATTAAGTTATAACATCTGCCTTCATTCTGTATTCATTTGTGTATCTTCTTTGTTTTTTAAGCTGTTTTTATTTATAATTAACAGGAACAGTAAGCTTGCATTAACTCGATGGTTGTAGCCTTTGTCAAAAAAGGCAAACAGTCCCCAGTGGTTAGGCCAGGCGTGGGGCCAACTTAGGCCCAGTGGGCTGCCGGGCTGTTAATACACTGTTATAAACCCTGGACCTTATCATCTGTTTGAAACTGACCCAAGATGTTGTTTGGTAGATGTCCTCCACTGACATTTGTAATCCCTGCAGAGGTTTGGATTTTAATGTGGGAATGTGTCGGCCCCCGTTTTCTGACATGGGTGGAATTTCATAATTGAGCAATTTGAATAAAGACGCAGTGAAACGGGCTGAGAGAACGCAACAGTTCGCTCAGTTTACCTAGCAGAAATATATCACGAGGGTCAGAAATCACAGTGGTGGTGTCATTAATCATCACAATTATGAGTGCTGGCACAAAAGTTACTGTATAAGCAGTTGCCTTGTGGACGTTCTGTATTATTTTCCTGGCAGTATTTTCTTCTTTGGCTTTGCGGTATATATAAAACAACACTGTTTCTCACACTAAAACGTTAGCCAGGTCGGGGAGAGATGTGATATTCCTGTGCTGTGTTTTCATTGTAGGTTGAGAACGGCCAAGAACAAGGAAATGATGGTAAGTGTCCTGAACACTTGAGTTGTTTTTATTTAAAAAAAAAAAAAAAAAAGGCTTTCAGGTTTCTGTCACACTCTGAGTATGTCAAAACAGGACTGCATGACTTGGTCAGTGAAAAGCTCCAAATTTCACTCTCCCTGCCTCTGCAAAGATCAGATTATGGCAACTGATCTTTTCTGGTATGCTGTTGGCATACCATCATTTTTTCAGAATGGCGTACACATGTTCTCCCTTTCTGAGTCAGCACCACGTGGTCTCTTTGATGTGGTTTCTTTTTCTTGTCGTGATGGCATGATGGTCTGTAGTCAAGCAGCTGTTCTTTGATAGCAGGCTCCACTAAGTATGAAAAGCTTTTTATTAACCTCCAGGTGCATGTTTATAGCTGAATGGCTGGCTCCACAGATAATGGGAAGGTTCAGTCGCATACTGTAATGAAAATGAAAATTAAAGCTCAGTTTCTGCATGGCTTTTGAATGACTGGAATGTGGTGTGTGTGTGTGTGTGCGCGCGCACTGTCTATAAATATTAGCAATTACATGCCATCAAAAACTTCTCAAGCACGTAAGCCAGTTCATTACTGGAGGCTAACTTTGTTTCTTCTCCCTGACACAGCACACACATAGCAGGTGAGCCAGTAGTGCACATTTTTGATACGACAGGAGTGCGCTGACGTGCTCGTGCACAGAGAGAGTCAATATATCAGCTTCTGGATCCACACTGACCAGAACTAATGTCTTTGGTGCTGTTATATCTGTATAATTAATGCTGCAGACCCTCCACTCTCTTGGGAGGGGGGGGGTTAAGCAGAGCATATTCAGCAGTTGAGTGTCCATTATGCCTTTTTTAAAAAAGATTTGAAAATGGTGGGTAAAAAAAAGAACGTGTTGCCCTCATTTGTAAGATTTAAATGAAAAAGACCCCTGCAACGTGTTAATGTTGTTGCAGCAATTCAGGCACTAATGGATAAGGAGAGGGTAAAGCTCTATCACTGTGATTTTATTCTTTTAAAAAGTCCGGTCCTCAACTACTCCACCGAGCCTACAGGGCCAAAGTGTGGAGACTATCTTTTGCCAGAATTTGCATAAAACCAGTCTTGACCCTTTCCATTTCAGCAGTTTTCAGTGGCGGGCTGTTGCTAATAATGTGACCAGCTGCCACCATTTTGAGAAGAATGTTTTTTCCACAGAGCCTAAAGTTGTTTTATTTGGATATTACGGTTACTTAAATTTTTCCTCTGAAAATGAGAAAAGCTGTAGACATAAAGGGTTTGTATTTACGGGGAAAAAACTAGCAGATATCTTAAGCTTCATCTGCTTGTTTTTAACCTAAAGTTGTCTCCTCCAACCAGAGACACATGCAGAGATGGGGCATGGGTTGGCACTGGCTCCCCTGAGATATGATTGACTGTCACCCCCACCCCCACCCCGCTTTCTAACCCAACAATAATTAAAAGAATAGAAATGGTTTGACATCTTCAAGTTAGAAAATCACGGCCAATACCATTAACAGCATTTATACCTGTGCCTGCATGGACGCCTGCCTTACCAGCATGCAGTTATGCTGCTATGAAGGTGCACATCGAGCGCTGGTTGCAGGTTTGCAGTCATGACATGCGTACTGCGTAGATTTAACACAACAGTGTAAATCCACTCTTAGCCTGATTTTTCTCTCTCTCTCTCTCTTTTGACAGAGGAATTGTTTTGTGCTTTTTGAACAAAGACATAATATGAAATCAGTTTAACCTAAAACTTTCACTACTGTTTCTCGGCTTCTCTGAAGCAAAATGCTCTCTGGGTTTGTGGGGCAGTGCTGAAAACGTGTTTTAATCTTTCTGTGCACTGTTTTAGTCTTAATCACATCTGCTCTAACAGTCTGTGTTTCTCACAGACTCAAAACTATTATATCAACACAAACCCAATTACATGGCAAGTTATTTTAACTTTTTTTTTTTATATATTTAGTTTTCCATCCATCTTTTAAAGAATTACATCATCTGCAATCGGTTTATTGTTTGGCAGTCTCCTCACTCTTTTTTTTTTTTTTTTTTTGAAAGTTCCAAAAAGTTTGAAAGTCTTGTTTAATTAAATATTAGCCACTGCTGTGACCATTAGAGTAATATGTCCCCCCCAACCCAAATCTGTAGATTGTCCTGAAGATGTGGAGCAAGAGGAGCACGAGCAGCAGCAGCAGGAGTCGTCACAGTCCTCTGCCCCATCGGGAGGTGCCAACGCTGCTTCGGGTGGCCGAAGAAACCCTCCCGGTGGCAAGTCCAGCCTCATCCTGGGTTGAGACCACTCAGTTTTTCATTTGAGCGCTATTATTTTTTTTTATTTTTTGAAGATAAATAACCCCCACCACTGTCTCCCTCCTCATCAACATCTCAGCTTCTCCCCTCCTCCACCACCACCACCTCCTTCACATGCACTCATGCCGTCACGTCCATGGGACCCCCGTGTCCTCTCGCTCCACCTGCAAACCTTTTGTTTTGATCCTTTTTTTTTCTATTAAAAGAAGAAAACTGTTGACAAAAGCACTTTATGTATCTCTCCCCCCTCCATTTCAGCCCATCCTGTAGCGCATTTCGCCTGCTGGGAAAGGCATGACGTTTAGCTTGTCCCTCATTCTCCCCCCCTGGTGTAAATGGTAAAGGAAAAAAAAATAATAAAAAAGATTTGATGCGTGGATTTCTAAATACAATAAAGATTCATATTAATTTGCTGTGGCTCTTTTTCTTTTCTTTTTTTTTATTGTTTCTCATCTTGTAATAGTAGTAGTATAGGATAAAAGAAAATCTGGACATAAATGCAAAGGTTCTGTTAAGTCTCCATTTCAGTACATAACTGTCTGAAAGCAGGGAGCTGAATATTATTTATACTCGGTGAAATGGAGCCTGAAGACAGCAGCCACAGAGAGCAAAGAAAGGCTGCGTGTCTGGAAATCTGCCCAGCCAAAAAAATCACGATAGCCGTTGCCAGTTATGTCAAAAGAGAAACTGCACTATCGCTTCATGACATCATACACTGGATATTTGGCTCTCACTACGGTGTGCTTGATTTAAGAGAGGTGTTCCTGCTCAGACTCCCGACTTTGTAAAGCAAAAGTCGTTTTCCAAAGGTGAAAAGTGATTCATGCAAGACGTAATGTTACTTTTAGAGCGCAGCCATTAGCGGCCCTGCTCAGAGATGGCTTTATTTGGTCTTGGTCTGAGCACTTTAACTTCTTAAGCATCGTTAGTAATGCACAAAGCACAGAAGTAATTCTGTAAAAGCACCTGGTGGTTTGGGTTTTGTTAAACACATCAGATTTGTACAATATCAGCTCCGTTCTTTTACTCCTGAGTTAAATGTATCACAAACACCGTTTTGATGAATTGTTGCCATGGGGATTTAGAGTTTTTTGGAAAATAAAATCCTTCAACTCGGTTACAAATCAGACTGCTGCATTTGAGATGTTTGCTGTATACCATGTATATACATATGCAATGTAATATAACTGGATTGAAGGTGATATGAAAAGCAACTATGTAAGTATAGTTGCCTTTCCAGTGCTCAAAAGTCAGCCCGGGGAATATAGGAAAACCTGTTCCGCTGCTGTTTATGCCAGAGGTCCGCAGAGAATGACCAGACTGCTACAGGATGATTACAACCAAAGTATGCATCTCTAAACCTGGAAGCAGATGGGCTACAGCAGCGGCAATTATGGCAATTCTGAAGGCAAAACGGGTGTACTTAATGAAGTGGCCACAAGTTTTTATATATTATACTGGATAAACAGGAAAAGCTTCTATATTAGAGAAGAGCCCATAATTCTTATGAGCTTACACTATTTGTAGTTGTGAGAAGCATCAGGATACATTGTAATCACTGTCAGCACATGTACACCTATAATAATCACTTCTATGTGAGCTTACATCATGCAATTACAGCATATTGTCTTGATTGAATGGTGGTTTATTGTGGGCTCAACTCTTCGTAAGCCTCTTACTATGAATCTTTGGGGGTCTAGAAGGCAGATCCTTCTGTACAGATCAGCGATGATTAATCTGATCTTTACTCACTGATTGAAGCTTTTTGCTGTTAAGGCACGCTTCAGACATAATATATAACAAATATGGGTCATTTTAAAGTTCATGGTGAACACACCAGAGCATTTGAGGTTAGTATTTCTGCTGGGCCCACCTGCTTAACCAAACTGTCTTTTTACTTCACTGTTCATGCTTCGTTTGTCTACACAGGCCTACGACATGAATGAAAGTGATCGAGAATATTTTCAGTGTTTCTGGCGTTCCTGGCTCCTTCAGAGCCAGACTGTGAGCTGCTCTTAGAGTTCTGTGGCACAGAGGTGTGTTGCAGCCCTCATCTGCCGAGAAAGGCATGCACGGGTCACTCAAGATCAGGAAAAGAACTTCCTGCCCTGGAGAAATGCCAGGATGCTGGAGTGCACTCAATGAAGGCTTGTTTTCTCTAAGTGCTGTACCCACAGGGAAAGTCCTGTGCTTTTTATTACACCCTAACACATAGAATCAGTCCAGATCTCTGGTGGTTTCCACAGTTTATTTGAAAATGCTGCAGCCAGCTACAATGCAACAATGCTGTGTATTAGGACATGAATACACCTTTAGAAATACACAGACGTGAGAAATAATTGATTTAGTGCTCATTTGGAGTTTGCATTATTAGACTATAGCAAAGAAACACTGCAGCACTGCAGTTTGCTCTTTTCTCCTGGTCAACGGCTAATCAGTAAAACTGCTTTGGAAGCAGACTCCCCCGTCTATCCCCCTGATCATCCTACTAGTCTTTCTAGAAAGATGGGAGATTACCATTTTCCTCCCCCACAACCATATGCCAAGTTATTTAACTGATGTCTGTGATGACTGTTTAAGCATCCTTGCTCATTTGCAGCTTGAGTGTATTGACAGGGCCATTAAAGCACGTGCACTCCAGATGAGGCCTTTCTGTGTCTCGGGGGGATCCGAGTGGAGGAAAAGGATGCGTGAGCATGGAAGCAGATTGGGGAAATGAGATGAGTCATCTCTGAGTGACAATCAGGCAATCAATATCTCCATTCAGTCATATTGGCCTGACTCAGCAACTACTCTAGGCTGCCTAAAGGAAAATTGTGTTATTATCGCAAAAACTATTCATAGAAGAGCCGGATTAAAGCTGCTGAGCTGCCTTTGTACATTCCCTGTGAACAGAGATAAATCATCCTGATTATCTTGCAAATTCAAAAACCGCCCACTCACCAGGAGCCCAAAACAGGAAGCACTGGTCGGCAAATGGGCAGGGCTGTATCCGCAGGCACAGAGGCCACATAAAAGCCCTCCTTGCAGCATCTGCTTCGAATCACACTGAACCTGCTTAACTGGATGAGACTGGAGGAAGGGAACTGATGGAGAAAAGAGCGATGGGATGGGCAGGGACCTCTTTTTATCCTGTCCCAGAGGAGAGACAGGCAGAGCAAAAGGGGGGGTGTTTTTTGTAGTTACTGATTGACTGGTTGAGTCTACAATTCTCTCAGGTCGGTGTTTTGTGAGGTCATTCTTCCAGCCTACTCTTTCTTATCTTTTTATATCTTGGACTCTGTTTAGAAGTAGATGATGAAGAGTCTCCATCTGTATTTGAAAAACATTGTTGGATATTTCTGTTTAAAATCTATGTTGGATCTTTTTGTTCTGTTTTGTTCTCTGTTGCTTTAGACTCCAGTCCCTGTGATTTCATGGGTTTTGTTGCGCTCCTTATGCACATCCTTTGTCAGATGTGGTTGTGGTTTACATGGAGGCCTTTGTGGAGAGTTTAACAGCAGGACTTTTTTTGTGTTACTTGTAAAAGAAGTTCAGCTTTCAAGTGCATTTTTTTTTATTCATTTGCCATTGTTTATTTTGGAATTAAAGTGAATGTCATAAACTGTCCCTTTGAAAAAGTTTGAGAGTGTGAGAACAACTTTGTTGCTTCAAAGACAGTCAGCATGTTCAAAGCATTATTTAATCATTTTTTTCATTGCTGCATGCATCAATATGAAGTTTTATCCAACTTCTAAAGTACTAAACTTAATGCAGCCACCCTTCATTTCTTTATACTTTGCCAGGAAAATGGGAAACACGTGCAATGATTTTAGTGAAACATGTGCAAATGTGAAAATACAGTATATAAGGCAAAACCAGAATTTGTACAATTCTAACAAGCCTGAACGTCAATATTTGGTATGATGACCTTTATTCTTCAACACAGCCTGAACTCTCTGAGGCAGCTTTCTTCTCATTTCTTTCAGTAGTCTTCAGGAATAGTTCTCCAGGCTTCTTGAAGGACATTCAAAGCTCTTCTTCAGATGTTGGCTGCCTTTTTGTTCAACATGATCCCACACTGCTTCAATTATGCTGAGATCCGGGCTCTGAGGAGGCCAATCCACGACTGATAATGTTCCATTGTGTACTTGGGATCACTGGCAACAGCTTCATTTTGCAGCACGACAATCAGACACTTTCCACAAAGTATTGCCTGGCGGATCAAAATCTGACAGTGCTTTCCTGCATTAATAATGCCATCAGTTTTGAAAAGATCCTCAGCGTTTGGGATCATTGTTACTCTCAAAAGTAAAGCTGTTATCAGTCAGACACTTTACAGATAGTATGATGGATCAAAATGTGATGCTTTCATAATTCCATCAATTTTGACAAGATCCCCAAAACCACTGGCTGAAATGCAGCGCTAAACAATCACGGAGCCTCTGCCGTGTTTTACAGATGGCCATAGCACATCCACTTCCTCTGTACATTCAAATTTGGATCACTCCTCAAGAACTGTTGCTGCTGATTTTCAGTCCAGTTCTTGTGGAGTTCTTCCACTGAGAGCATTTCTGATGAGGTTCCAGTGAACAGTAGATGATCAGCTGAAGAGCCTGTGTCAGGACTTTTGCACAGTACTGTACATTAAGATTTTGAAAGCAGGACTTTTTCTTCAGTATTACTGCTTGAGCCAAAAAATATTTTTAAAAAGTTTATTTTTATTCCACTAGAGGGCGATGCAAATGCTACTCTGTTGACACTGAACTGCTGGCCTCCTTCCAGCAAGAGTTGTGCACCCTGTTGCTGCAGACTTTCTAAACATACATCATCTCTATCACTCAATGATAATACTTTATAGAGGTTTAGTGAAACACTGTGTTCATACACATCATATATATACACATATATTTGTAGTTTGAGGCATCTGAACTGAGAATCTGAGTTTAAGACAATAAAAAAAATCAGTTGGTCTGTTTTTCAGATTTTTTGTTATTTTTTGGTATGTATTTATATTTTGGCTACAGGCAACAGTTCAGATAAGAGGAGTCAGCATATAGCCTGCATGCTGTCTGTGTCTGGTTTCACAATGTCACATGTTTGCTGTAATGCGGTGAAACCAAAAGCAGTTTTTATTTTGGAGAATTCGATTTTGTGTGGAGCATACAGAAACAGCGTCAGCATGTCTGCTCTCTGGTTTCAGCTGATAACCTTCATCTGTCTCTCTTTTGGAGCCCCAAGTGGAGTAGGTGAGACCGAAATCTTGAAAAAAAAGTGTATTTAAGGTGAAGAAATTGAAATGGATTCATAAAGCTTTCTCAAAACTGGAGACGAAAATGTATTAAACTCTGCTACTTTTTGCCTGTGCGTGCCTATATATAGTTTATAAACTTCTTATATCTCAGTATTATTTTGTCCTTTGGCTAGAGCTGAGCCACTCAAGTGCTCTCTCTTTTAAACCTGAAGCATGGCTTAGCTGTATTCGCTCCAAAGATGCCCATCTCAACAAAGAAACTGTCTGAAGAGTTTCAGTTTTAATCAAAGTAATTTTTTGTTTTTGTTTTGTTGTTTTTTTATCATAAAAGTAGATTTAATCTGAATGGTTTTCAAACACGTCTTGTGCTTTGTGCCACTACATTGCACTGTTGCTTCTTTTCTCCTTTTGGTTTACAGCAAACTCTAAAACCCTTTGTAAAAAGCACACAAGAGAAGCACAATCTGACTAATTGATTTGACCTCAAAATAAAATCATATTTTAATGCACTGCCACTCACAATATATGTACCCAGAAAGACTATTATGTAGGTAAAGTGTTTTTAGAAACTGTGTCAGGAAGTGTGGGTAAAACACAGTTAGACTTCAGCTCAACCTTGAGTGACACTCACTTTCACCATGTCTGCTCTCTGGCTGGACTTCATACTCATCCTTTGCTTCTATGGCACAGCTCAGACTGAATGCAGGTAAGGCTGAGACAAAGAGTGAAACGCACGTGTGTTAAAGTAAACGATAGAAGGAGGAAGGGTTCATTCGTGTAAATAAATGTAAAGTGAGATTTGACTGTAAGTTTGTCTCTTTTTGATGTAGATGTGGAAGGAGTGGTATGGAGAAATGTTGGACAATCTGTCACTATCCAGTGCAGAAGTCCTTCCAATCAAGACTCCCTGAATTTGAAGAAGGGCCTCAATGAGGAGCAGGATATTTTTTACACAATGATTAATTCAACAGAAGTACCGTTAACAACAATTTTACTGACAGACTTCAGTACCATGAAAAATTCCCCAATGTGGATATCCTCATCAAAAACGTGACCCTGAACGATACAGGACCGTACTGGTGTGTGTACAAAATAGCGGACAAGAACTATATACAAAAAACCACAAAAGGCAGTGGGTCTGTGCTCCTGGTGGTGACAGGTGAGTGTCATCAATTTATTCATTTTTCTCCAAAAGCCTACTGAGCTGATTATTCATAAACCATGTAGGAGCTCAATATGTGCTTTCTAACAAAACCACCAATATATTATAGACACTATTACTACGCTACATATATTAGGTGCTTAAGGAGTTTCACTGCGTTAAGTTCACACACATTCTTAAATGCACATGTTACAGAAACTGAACACTTCTGCTTTTGTGTTGCTTTTTTTGCATACTTGCCACACATTTCAGATAAAAAAAAAAGTTTAATATTAGACAAAGATAACCCAATGCAATCATTTAATAATGCAATATTTACCTGGCCCTGTGTGAAAAAGTAATTGTACTGGTGAGGCAAGTGAGGCCTGCAGTTCTTTACATTTTGTTCTGGGTTCATTTGTGACCTCTTGGATGAGTCATTGACGTGCTCTTGGAGTCATTTTGGTAGGCCAGCCCCTCCTGGGAAGGTTCACCATTTTTCCAGGTTTTCTCTGTGGATAACGGCTCTCACTGTGGTTCACTGGAGGCTTTGTAACCCTTTCCAGACTGATAGATGTCAGTGACTTTGTTTTTCAGCTGTTTCTTTAGATCACAACATGATGTTTGTGTGCATGTGTGTTTTTCTTTTGTTTTTGTTTTGTTCTTTTCAAACCTGACTCAATTTTTTAGACGGGCTCTATTTAAGCGATTTCTTGATTCAACAGGTCTGGCAGTAATCAGGCCTGGTTGAAGTTTAACTCAGCTTTCTAAAAAAAAAGAAGGTCAATTAGGTTTTGAAAAAAATTTAAAAAACTAGATTTTCTATTGAATCAGGATCTGTATTAGGTACTCTTTTATTCATTATTTAGCTCAGTGACTTGGGTCTAAATGTGTCAGGTGCAAACTTGCATTTTTATGCTGACGATACTGTTATTTACTGCTATGGTTCAACTCTTATTCAGACCACTGAATCCTTGAAGCAAGCATCTGTAACTGTCCAGCACTCATTAATTAACTTAAAACTTGTCCCCAGTGCAAACAAGACTAGAGGCAAGAATTAAACCCCCCGCAGTGTTCACTCTTGAGAGAAATGAAATAGAGCTGGTGCACACTTATAAATACTTGGATCTTCTGATTGATGACTCCCTTATTTTCAAGCCACATGTGGAACACAGTGTGAAGAAGCTGAAGCTTAAGTTGGGATTTTATTTTTGGAAAAAGCTGTTTTTATTTCAGTGCAAAAAAGCAGCTAGTTGCTGTAACTATGTCTGTATTGGATTATGGAGACTTGTTGTATATCAATCTTCAGATGGGTGATGCTGTTTACCATGCCCCCCTCATGTTTATTACTAAGTGTAAAGTGTCAGTGCATCACTGTGACCTATACGTTTGGGTGGGGTAGCCTGCTTTGGTCATCCACAGGTCCTGTCATTGGTACACTTTCATCTATAAGGCATTACTTGTACTACTACAACATTTCTGCTTTAACTACATTGAGAAGTGATATTCTTTATTCATTTCATTCTCAGAACCAGTTGCTGCTTTCTGTTCATTCCTTAATCTCAGTGGGACTTTGCTGGTTAAATAAAGATTAAATTAAAAAAAAATTGAAAGGAGAATTTGTAATTTCTCTGAAGTTCATTACAGAGACATCACAATGAAAGAGAACAGATTAAAAAAAACATTCGAGTGCAACTTCACAGCAAAAACACTTTCATAATATAAGAACATAATTTCCAGAAAACAGACCTTCATCTACAGTGCCTGAGTGTGCCCAGTCCCAGCGTGACCCAGTCCTGGTGCTTGTGGTGATCCGTGCTGCTTTGGTGATTTTTGTCCTCACAGTCTCCCTCATATGGATCATCCTCAAGGTACATCAGATGTTTTTTGTTGTGGGTGTGTAAATCAAGTCACATTTAAAACCACAGGAGTAGAGCCACACATCATTGTAATTCAATATGAACACATTGCAAGCACCTATATAATTATAAATGACCGGACAACTGGACCAACAACAGAACGGACAAGAATTTCACATTAAAATGCATCATTGTCAGGTTTTAAAACACATCTGACAAGAAAATGTATAAAACTGCTGAAACTGTACGCAGGTGGGGTTTAACAAAAAGTGAGCTCTTTATTTAGGTTGTTGAAAATGCCCAATAAGCAAAACATAAAATCCAAAAGAGAAAAATAAACTGTAGTCAAAGGAAGTAGAAAACACACAAAGCATAGAAACAGATACTAACAGAGACTAAAGGGGAGCCAGCACTATATTTACAGAAGCGCAGTCAGGGAAGTGGAAACTGAACTAACCACAGAGGACAAGACAGGGGGAATAAAACTAAATGTAAAGCCCAAATGACAAAAACTAACAAAGTAAAACAGGAAGTAACCAAAAGATATGACAGCGTATAACATACAAACTTGACACAGATGGGCACAAGTGGAAGACTAAGAAAAATAACTAAACTAAACAGAATAAACCCTAAGTGGGATACTAATGGCAAAAACATTAACTGAAACAAAGAACCAAGGCTAGAGATACTAATAGGTGTCATAAACAAATATAAAAAATAACAAAGATCCAAATAGAAAATTTAAATGATAAACAAGAATTCAAAGCCCACAAAGTGTGGGTCCAAAACCCAGGACCATGACAGAAGCCGCAGCAAAGAGAACTTGCACAGATGACAGTGAATAGCAGTCATGTTAATAATCACAGTACAATAATGTGCAATAACCCCACAACTCACTATATGATTTCCTTCCAGAAAAAGCACTTGCACACCGCAGCAGGAACAAGCCAAGATGAGAACATGTCTGGAAAAGCAAGCAGCCATGAAGACACTCTGTGAGCTTGCTACACTACTGTGATGCAGGTGAAGCTTTGTGGCAGCTCAGTCTGTTTTCACTCTTCAGTCCTTGCATATGTGTCAGTGAATAATGGGTAAAGGTGTATGGAAATGCGAAATGATGCAACACAAGAACACTGACTTTTCAGATTGCTTTGGAAATGTTTTGTGTGAAAATAGATGCAACAACTCCATCTGAAAGTGGTTTAGCAAAAATGTTGCAAATGTTTTATTTTATTTAAGGTTGTAGTGAGATGAACATGTATTGGTTCACTTTATTTTTCCTGTTTGAATTCATTTAATTTTTTAAATAAAATTTTCTCTATACAGTGACTGCAGATGATTAATCGCATAAATTAGTGCTTCTCTAACTGTCAGGTGGGTCCTTCTGGTGGGCACAGAGCAACCCGGCAGGTATGAATCAAAATTAAGCCGAACAGCTATGATTTATGGAAAGAAAAAAAATACTTTTGTTGATTTTATTATGTTGGCATTTGTTTTACTAAATTGTAAATTGGATCCTTTTTTACTGTTAATGTTAATTTGAAAAAAAAAAAGAAGAATAAGAAGATGATGTGAACCTTTGTTGGCGTCTGAAGGGGAGCATGCCAGGAAAAAAAGCACTAATAAATTTCTGTGTGAGGGACTTTGTGACTTTGTATCTACAGGGGGATTCAAAATATGAAGGTGGTGGATGGGCTGGTTTTATTACAACCAAGTGATTTCTCAGAGATGCTAGTTTGAAAAGGTTTGTGGAGCCTTCATCCATTCAAAAAAACAAAAACAAAAACAAAAACCTAGACACTGTAGGAGCTGCCGTCCCCTCTCCACTATCACAGTTTCCCTTGATAACGTGCTAAATGAGTTGATAAAAACATCTTCAAGCTGCTCTCCAACTCATCTAATCAAGCATGCTGGCCCAGATGGTCAGTAGGAGAAAACTTAGCTGTTAAGATAATAAATCAAAGAGGCTTGTCCTCTTGCTAATGCTGGCTCTGTTTCCACAATGTGCAGATGGTATCTGATCTCAGAGCAGTGAAAGCAGAGCTCCTACCAACAAAGCAAGCCTGCTTCCTGTGACAATACCCAATTGCAGCCACGAGATGGTAGTGATGTAAAGAATGAATGGAAACAGGCAGGCTTCATGACAGCTGCTTCAGATGAAAGCATGAGTCGCTTTCACTTTGGTTTTAATTGATGTCTATTTTTAGATTTCACTTGCCTTCCTTTTCCTGACAGAACTTCTACAATCATGAGAAAAGAAAGTTTTCACAGGACCCAAAGCCACCCTGTGAAAACCTGTGATAACTTTATTGCTTCACCAGGAGAAGAGGTCAGAAGCAGCCAGGTGTTGCTAATCAAATACACTTGATTAATTGATTATCAGCAACTGTGAGCACCTCTATAAAAGCATGGTTCCAATTTATTTAAATTTCAGAATTTTTTCCAAACCACAAATGAAGCAATATTGTCTGATTTGATAAAATTTATTAGAATAATCTTGTATTATTTCAAATAATTTTCTGTAAATTTCTTGTACCAAATGGATAATTCCCTCCATATATTCAGTTTTGAGTTCTTTTTACAGATCTCATTTTTCCTCTCTCTCTTTTCCCCCTATATTCTGTAGATTATTATCTGATCTAATTATATTTTTTATTTTTTATATATTCTTTTGTATATATTCTATTATGTTAATGTCTGACTAACAGTGTTAAACATATGAATTTTAATTGTACTCTCATACTCTGAAAGGATTTGTTTTCAGAGTTAATAAAATTGATTGAGTCATTGATTGATCGATTGATTGAAAATGATTGGTTGATAGAAGTTTTGGCAGTTTGCTGGTCTGGAGCATTCAGATGTGCTAACACGATGCCACAATCTTCCCAGGAGTGGATGGCCCTCTGAATTAACCCCAAGGTCAAACTGTGCACTGCTCACAGAAACTGCAAAACAGCAAGAGCTGCATCTCAGACTCGACAGGCCTCAGTTAGTTTATGTTAAACTTCATGACAGCACAATTAAAAAAAGATGGAGTATGCCTTTTCTCTCTAAAAACAAACAAACAAAAAACATGGCAGCAGAGCTTAGGTTTGCAACGTTGCATCTGAACAAGCCACAAGACGTCTGAAACAATGTCCTCTGAACAGATGAGACCAAAGTGGCCAAAGTGTACAGTTCTGTGTTTGGGGAAAACCAAATGCAGCATATCAGCACAAACACCTCCTACTGTCAGCATGGTGGTGGAGAGGTGGTGATTTGGCCTATTTTGTGGCCACAGGACATGGGTAACCTGCAGTCACTGAGTTTACCATGAACACCCCTGTATGCCAAAGTATTCTTGAGTCAAATGTGAGGCCATCTGCCTGACCGTTAAAGCCTGGGTCATGCAAGCACAGCAGCAAATCTACAACAGAATGGCTGAAATAGAAAAGAATTAAGGCGCTGCAGTGGCCCAGTCAAAGTCGACATCTCAACCTGACTGAAATGCTGTGGTGGGACTTTAAGGGGTGAGAGACTGATGACTGAGTCATACAGAAAACAATTACTTCAAGTCACTGATGCTAAAGACGGTGCTGTAAACAGCTGAATCATGCGGTGTGCTCAGTTTCTCACAGAACTGCATGAAGTCCTGTGAGAACTTTTGGATGCAAGACTGTAAAAAATAAAAATCATACAACCTGCTGTAGCCTGTTGTTTACAATCAGACGTGTTTACTTTTCTACCACTAGAGGGTGATGTAAGTGCTCTAAAAATAACCCTCCACATGTCGAAAACCACTGACCTACTTTGAGCATGATTTCTGTGCAGTTTATAAACATACATCATGCATATATCACCCAGAGATAATGCTTAGGAAGGTTTTATGAAGAACACCCTAATTTTCATTTACATCACACCCGAGGAGCTGTTGAATTTCATTATTAAGTTAAAGCTCTTCTTTGTCACATTAAAGTAGACCTAATCTATTTGTTTGTCAAGCATTTCTGTATTGTTGTATCCTTTTCCCCTTCAGCTGCTGCAGCCTCCTAAAACACATCAGCTCATGACAATATCTTGCCTGAAAACCAGAGATGGTTTCAATACACAAAATTGGTTTGTTATTAGATTAAAGCTGACTTTAATGCTTTGCCAGTGACAATAAATGCAAGCTGCTTACATTTTTATTGTGTCACCTACACCTACCACTAGGTCACATGTTGCTTTCAGAAACTGTCAGGCGGTGTGGGTAAAAACACACATTTCCTACTGAAGCGTTAGACTTCAGCTCAACCTTGAGTGACACTCACTTTCACCATGTCTGCTCTCTGGCTGGACTTCATACTCATCCTTTGCTTCTATGGCACAGCTCCGACTGATGCAGGTAAGGCTGAGACAAAGAGTGAAACGCACGTGTGTTAAAGTAAACGATAGAAGGAGGAAGGGTTCATTCGTGTAAATAAATGTAAAGTGAGATTTGACTGTAAGTTTGTCTCTTTTTGATGTAGATGTGGAAGGAGTGGTATGGAGAAATGTTGGACAATCTGTCACTATCCAGTGCAGAAGTCCTTCCAATCAAGACTCCCTGAATTTGAAGAAGGGCCTCAATGAGGAGCAGGATATTTTTTACACAATGATTAATTCAGACAAAGTTACCGTTAACAACAAATTTACTGACAGACTTCAGTACCATGAAAAATTCCTCAATGTGGATATCCTCATCAAAAACGTGACCCTGAACGATACAGGACCGTACTGGTGTGTGTACAAAATGACGGACAAGAACTATATACAAAAAACCACAAAAGGCAGTGGGTCTGTGCTCCTGGTGGTGACAGGTGAGTGTCAGTTTATTCATTTTTCTCCAAAAGCCTACTGAGTTGATTAATCATAAACCATGTAGGAGCTCAATATGTGCTTGCTAGTAAAAACCACCAATATATTATAGAAGAAGTGGCTGATGTGAGCCATCATTACTACACTACATATATTAGCTGCATAGATCATTTCTCTGAAGCTTTTTGCAGTGCTTATTTGATCAGAGAAATCACAATGAAAGAGGACAGATGGGGGAAAAAAATCCTAATGAAACAAACAGAAACATTTACAACTTCACGATGAAAACGCTTTAGTAATATATGAATGCAATTTCTAGAAAATAAGCCTTCAACAGATGAATGCCAGCAGTCCCAGCATGGCATGGTCCTGCTCTCTGTGGTGATCCCTGCTGCTGCGCTGGTTTTCATCCTCTCAATTTGCCTCGTATTGATGATCCTCAAGGTATGTAGTTTGATGTGGGTGTGCCCCTGTGTGTGTGTGCGAATTTGGTTATTGGTTTAATTCAATTATGACAACTTTCACGGATAGTTTATTGCAGGACTGTTTTACACTCAGTTTGTCAAGTTGGGTTGATAGAAAGATTAAGACTGAAATCTTGGCAACAACACAAATTCAGCAAACAATAATCCTGTTCCTTACTGTAACCTGCAAATAACTGACTGCATTATCTTTTTTACTCCCAGAACAAGCCCTTGCATAACACAATGAAAAGAAGACAAGTCCCAACCAACGATGTTTATGAGGACATGCGTGGCACAATCAGACGCTGAAGCTGTCAGCCCACACCACCGTGAAACTCTGAACTTTCAGCACCGCTCTGATGCAAAGAAATCATCACAGCAGCTCAGTCTGTTCTCACGCTTCATCCCTTGTGTGGGTGTCACTGAAAGAAACACAAGGAGGTGTGTAAAATGGTGCAACATTGCCATTGAATCTGTAGATTATTTGTAATCTTATTATAACAGAAACATCATCTGTGTCAGCCTTGTTCTGAGATGTTCCCGGATGAACAGATTTCAATTCACTTTATTTTGTAAAGATGTTCTTCTTTGTTTTCAGGTTTTCTTAAACATATTTTGTAAAAAAAAAAATTATACGATAATTTTTTATACAGAGAATACAATATTTGATATTTTTATATACTAATTGCCAGTAATCAGTGGAATCAATAATTGGCACCTGGCAGGGTATCGAGTCACTGCAGGGTTAGGCGGGGTGGGTGGGTGGGTTGCGTGGAGGGGGTGCGGTGGGGAATTATGTTGAATGAATATGAGGTATAGACTGATTGATGAAAACTTGTGATCTGTTGATGTGCGCTGTGTGAATGTTCCAAGCTTCTGAAGAGGAGCACAGCAGGAAAAGTTTGAGAACAGTTGATGTAAATAAAGGTAGGGTTCATCTGAATAATACTGTGTATTGTAATTCAAATAAACATCTACCATTTATATGAATCTACTTTACTGTATTTTGTGTAGGATGTGGCACTGAGATCAGTACATAATAACTTAACATGACACACAGCACTGGCATCCCACGAAGAACAGCATGCCTGCTGCACCACATTATTTATGACGCTCATGAATTTGTGAGTGTACACTGTGTGCAGTTTTTAAATCTCCCTGCAGATGAAATAAATGAAAAAGTTGGTTTGGAGTTTATGGTGTCTTGATAGGTTCATTTGGTCGTTGTTATCCTGCCTCACCTATGTCTTGACAAGTCTCTGTTTTTTGTTTGCTTACTTCCTGTTTTATTTTGCTGGTCTCATGTCTTGTGTGCGTTGTGTTCAGTTTTCCTTCCCCTCTCTTGTTAACTTCTGTTCACCAGTGCCTTATTTTCCCAGCTGTCTCCTCTCTCCCTAATTACCTCATGCGTGTATTTAAGCCTCCAGTTTTCCTCAGATCTTTGTCAAGTCCTCTCTTATGCTGTGTGCTGCCTTGTTCTTGATTGGCTCTGACTTTTTGCCTTTCTGGTGCCAGTCCTGCCTTGTTTTTTGTATTTTGCATTTTTGGAAGATACTTCAGCATTAAAGCTGCTTTTTTCTTTTCATTATTTTTAGTTCTGTCTTCTGAGTCCTGCGTTCGGGTCCGCACCCTGCCTACCACACAGCCAACACAATGAGAAGTACATCCTTTAAACAGTCTGACAGCATGAACAGGGCACTATTTCTTCAAAGAAACACTGCAGTATTTGAATTATCTATTTTTAAAACATTTATTTAATCACATCCTACAGCAGCAACACTTCAGCACTTAAAATATATGTTCATAATATCAATGACCATATATTTTATGATCAATGGCCATTGATAAGGACATTTTAACTGTCTATTCATTTTTATAAAATGTATGTTAGATAAATAAAACAGTTAACTTGTGGAATTTTTACTCATGATAGTGCCACTGTGAAGGGGTTGCTGTAAACTTTACAGTAATTTACCAACTTACCGGCAGCTAGATGT
>JAMQGT020011846.1:0-44922 GCA_024447675.2 Pterophyllum scalare
TGATGGTATGGTACTGCAGTGGTTAGCACTACCACCTCACTGCAAGGGAGTGCGGGTTCAAGCCTGCCAGCTGGACAGGGTCTGTCCAAATGGAGTTTGCATGTCTCCAGCTTCTCCGGCCTCCTCCCACAGTCCAAAATCATACATGCTGGGTTTACTGTTGATTCCAAACTGGCTGTAGGTGTGTCTCTGAGCATGAATGATTGCCTGTCTCTCTGTTCAGGGTGCACCCTACCTCTCAATATCAGCTGAGAGCTTCAGGTGCATGCCACACTCAATTAGATAAGAAGTTAAAAGGATGGATGGACGGAAGATGTGGAATAAGGTTCTGGTTTGTCAGCCAGGACAACATGGTTTGCGTGGTTTTTGTGTTGTTCGCTTGGTTTCCTTCTGTTATTGGACTCACAGTTTAGTTTAGTTTTTTCACCCACTGATTAGGTTTAGGCACTATTTGTTGAGGGTTAGGGTTTGAGGCCAAATATGCCTATCTGCAACAGAACACTTGAATATTAAAAAATTAGTGGAAATGACAAGATCAAGTCATCAAAATAATGTGCACCTTGAAGGTAAATGTAGCCATACCATGAGATAATAACATGGGCTGATCAGGAAAGTACAATTATTGCCTCATAGTCATGTGCATATAAAAACAAGTTCAGGTGTTTTGTGAGGGCACAGTGACCATATCCTTAAGATGTCTTGTTGATGAGAGTCAGACAGGTGGATGGACAGCCCGAAAACATAATACCTCAGGTCACAGCTGGTGGCACCGCAGAGGTATAACATGCATATGACAACATGACATCCTACACTATCCATCTGCTTATTCTCACTGCTCATAATAAAGACATAACCAATCAGTTTCTATTTGGACAGTAGCATACTTTAAAATCATCAGTGATCTGTGCATTGATTACCAGCAAGAAGCCCCATGAGATCATAGTTTTATATTTTATATCAATATGTCAATATGACTTTTAGCTACATTATTTAGCTCAAAGAAGATCAAACATTACAAACTAAACAATCATAAAATTCTTCAGTTACTAGCCCAAACCTTAGTTATTGTAAGAACAGTAATACTACTACTACTACTACTACTACTATTAATAATCTAATTGCTAACTTTTAGAGACTCATGTGATGACTCTATGATGCGTGGAACTGTGCAGAGTGTGATCTACATGAAGCTCTGATAAGGAAAAGCTAATTAACAAATCAAGAGGCCTAAAAACACACTGAACTCTTGTAAAGCGCTTGAGCAGCTGACCTACTGCATGAATCATTTTTAAAATAGCTTTCCAAAATGTCTGTTATTTTTTGTAATAATGTCATAATAATAATGTCACATTTTAATTGCTCTTGTGTTCCGGTGCGGCCGTTGGCTCAGGCAACAATTGAATTGCTGTTAGTACTGAGGCATTGTTGTTTAGCAGGTGCTTTTTTCTAACTTTGGGATTGTCTGCATGCCAGTAAGCTTGCTTTTGGGAAATAGCAATTGAGTGTTGAAAGTCTGGCAGCCATCCAGAATCAATCATCAAGGTGGTGAGGTTGCCATAGTGTGGGAACCAGCCAGATACAGTAGCTGCTTTCAGTTAGATAAAAATGTTTCCTGTCATCCAACAAGAGGCCATAAAATTTAATTTATATCTGGAAATATGAAAAGTAGTTTTTTAAAGATAGGGACACACATAAAATATGCCAAGGATAAATTAATAAACTGCAAAATGTTATGGTCAAACATGCAGGACAGCAGATTTGTCTTTGACTGTTGAAGTGGCCCACCAGATGGGCAGCTTTGTTTTCATTTCAGAGCAATCTGTCACAGGTTGTTAGCAGCAGCCTTTACACAACTGATTTCTGCTTCTGCTGGCTCCTCCAAGGGACTGACGTGCTCTTCAGCCTTGTACGGCCCAGTGTCGCAGGGACTCTGTTGGCTTTCATTCACAGTGCTCACTTGTACCAAGCTTCTCTCACTCCCACATTTGACACTTGGCTCTTAAGTGTCACATCATAACACACTGAGTAACCATTTAGCAGCAGTTTTCACATTTCTTGCCCATTTGGTGTTCTAACAGGCTTCAAATGAGCTCCCTTGCTGCTGACATTATTGCCAGCAGAGCAAAAATGTGCTCTGCAGGTGTTGTCAGTTAAGAAAGAAGTTTGGGTTGTAGTTTTGGTGAAATTTATCTTGATAAAACTTTTTTCCCAAGTCTAACCACATACTTCTATTACCCTGTCTACTAGCATCTTGCACCCTGCTGTTTCTGTGCCTCTGAGCTGTCGGTCCAGCTTTGTCCAACCACTGCTAGGATTTTTCTATGTCAGCCAATTCTTCTCCCTGCTGGTGGTACATGCCTTGCAGAGGCCTGTCCTTCCATGATGGTTCCTGCTCTTCCTCCTCTTCTTTGACTGGTTTATGCTGCCTGAGGTGCTCACTAAGCGTGTCATCAGTTGTGGCCATCTTCTTGATGTATTCATGGATCTTTGTTATTTCATCCAGGTTAGCGGTTCTGTCACTCAAAATCCTTTTGCTTAGCGAAGGATTAGGTGTGAAACCCTCCATGCATGGTTAGAAGCTTTCTCGTCAAGATGTCAGTGGCTTCTATCTCCTCATATATATAAATATATATATATATATATATATATATATATATATATATATATATATATATATATATATATATATATATATATATATATATGAGGAGATAGAAGAGATATATATACAGAGGTTGGACAATGAAACTGAAACACCTGGTTTTAGACCACGATAATTTATTAGTATGGTGTAGGGCCTCCTTTTGTGGCCAATACAGCGTCAGTTCATCTTGGGAATGACATATACAAGTCCTGCACAGTGGTCAGAGGGCTTTTAAGCCATTCTTCTTGCAGGATAGTGGCCAGGTCACGACGTGAGGCTGGTGGAGGAAAACGTTTCCTGACTCGCTCCTCCAAAACACCCCAAAGTGGCTCAATAATATTTAGATCTGGTGACTGTGCAGGCCATGGGAGATGTTGAACTTCACTTTCATGTTCATCAAACCAATCTTTCACCAGTCTTGCTGTGTGTATTGGTGCATTGTCATCCTGATACACAGCACCGCTTTCAGGATACAATGTTTGAACCATTGGATGCACATGGTCCTCCAGAATGGTTCGGTAGTCCTTGGCAGTGACGCGCCCATCTAGCACAAGTATTGGGCCAAGGGAATGCCATGATATGGCAGCCCAAACCATCACTGATCCACCCCCATGCTTCACTCTGGGCATGCAACAGTCTGGGTGGTACGCTTCTTTGGGGCTTCTCCACACCGTAAGCATTATAGCACCTCTTTAAAAAAACATCTTTAGTATACTGCTGGCCTGTAATTGATCAAATCTGTGAGTAAAGACTTGAATGCATCCATTATCTTCACATCGCAAGGTGTAATAAAATGTGTTTCTCGGGTGGCTTCTGTGTCTCCTCATGATGCACTGCCAAGAGACTGATAAAGTTCATGTTAGGAGATTGGAGGCTTTCTTTATATTTATTTGGTGATTTGTTTCGTTTTTTCACTTGCATTCTACCTTACACTCCTGCAGAAGAATTGCTGCCCAATTGCTGTATATTGTAAGGTTGAAAACCCTACAATAGTAAAAAGAAGATCCTGATGTTCAGATAATCCCCTATGAGGAACACTTGGTGATGGTGGGGAGAACAAACTCCCCCTTTAACAAGAAGAAGCCTCAACCAGAGTTAGACTCAAGGAGGGACAGCTATCTCACATGACTGCTGGGGGGGGGGTGTCAGAGAAGAAAAAGAAAAAGACAGATGGAGGACAAACTACAGGAGAGAGGTGACATTGAGTTGGGAATGTCAGACCTGTCTCACTAACCTGCCACAGCCTGGAGCATCAGGGTGCAGACGCTGAAAGGCACCTTGTGGGGTAAATGGCAGCAGCTTTGACATAACGAGAACAGCCTGATGCATCTCTAAAAAAAAAAAAAAAAAACTCTCTGGCATAACACTCGCCTCTCACTGTCATTATGGAGCTTTCTTTCATCTGTCAGCTGGATGCTTTGGCTGTTGGTGCTTTACCCACTTTCTAAACTTCTTTTTACTCCTTTTTCCGTTGCCTTCTTTCTGTTTCCCTCTCTCTCTCTCTCTCTCTCTCTCTCTCTCTCTCTCTCACACACACACACACACACACACACACACACACACACACACACACTTTGTTTTCGCTTCCTTTTGTGCACACCGATCAATAATCCAATCTATACCCCCGTTGTCCCTGAGAGAAGAATCTTTATCACTACCTCGGGAAAGACAGATAGGCAAGCAGCCACGGTGGTGAAGAAGCTGCTGAAATCTTGGCAAGCCGTCGCTTCACCAGTCCCCACAAACCACTGAGACATTCATATTCCCACACTTTTAAAGGCTGGATGTTCTCTGTGTTTGATTTGATTTACCCTGGCAGGTCCTTTAAACTGTGTTTTATTTATCAAGACAAAGAAGTAAGGAAGATGTAATTACATAGACTGGAATACTGTAAATGAAGCACTGACATTCAAAAGGATTAAAGTCAGTGATAAAAAATCTCAGAGCACAACATTCATTTTCAGATCATGTGCCGCAGGAAAGAGCACTGAAGATGAAATCAGTAGAAACTGCTGGAGTTGTTCTCAGTCGAAGTATTAGCTACTGATTCTTTCAGTGATGTTCTGAAGGTGCAGTGGAGACAAATCCTTTATAGCCAAACAGCAAAGCAAAGCAATTTCTTTTCATTGATCTGTTTACTTTGGTTGAGTATTTCTGGACATTAAGGCTGAGGAGAAGCTGGTTTAGTGTAGGTAGGAAGCTGCACAGTGGGAAAGCCTTTCTGAGGAGATGTATGTTTGTATGCAGCGTTGTTTTGCAGTGCTTCATTTGGAAAGTAGATTTTAGAGAGTCCCCAGGTCTGGAACATGGATGTGTTCAAGATGCGAATAGTTTTTATGACCAAAATTAAAAGATAAATCGTCTATTGTGTAATTTACTGTGTTCAGGACATCTACTACTTACATTTTCTGAACTGTTGCAGGGCAGCTGAACTCCTCCACGACCCCATGAGTCTGGTTTGGGTAAGTAAAATGTTTTTGTGCGTTTGTGTGTAAATAAGTTGTGTTGTCACGCACACGGTCTACAGTATGCAAACTTTTAATGAGCAGTTGCTTTATGCATGAGCAAATGCTTCATGGGGAGCAGTTCAACCACACACACACACACACACACACACACACACACACACACACACACGAGTCCCAGTGAGCGAGTCACAAAGAGGCCGCTTTGTTACTGAAGCCAGCTCGTTCTCTGGTTTTATTCCTTCACTCTGAATACTAAACATCTCACTGCTGTTATCCAAGCCAGGAAACTCGGGGCTGCCCTATGCGTCAGTGTGACTGTGTGTGTGAGTGGGTGGGTGAAAAGAACTGTTGACACTTTAACCTCTGATTATGTGAAGGTTTATTTTATATGAACAAATAAAAACTGTGTATGTGCGAGTCATCCCTCCAGGCTGCATGTGATGTAGCAGCGTGTAACAAGAGAACAGGGACTTGTTTCCAACAACCAACAGTTTGTACCAGTTTTCTTTTTTTCCCCTTTTGCTTCCTCTTTTCACATTTCTCCTTTCTGCTGTTTTTCTCTCTTTTTCTTCCATTTCAAGCTTTTCACTCTTCTTCTGACTTGATGTAGAACATATTCTAGTTATACAAAGCAACTCTGGAGGTTTTCATTCCCACTTGTAGACTTTGGGGTCTTTTGCAAAGTCTGATACCCAGAATTTCAGCGGAATAACTTCACACGTGATCTCATGTTGGCAGCACTGGCAATAAGGAAAAGTGACAGCAGAAAGTGACAGCTGATTTCCAGTTTGCCTATAAGTTTAGCTCATGAAAATGTCAGCAATCTGAACAAAAAGGGTGACACTATGTCAGCACGGGTAAATGGGATTCAGTCCCTTTTCATTCAGGCACATGTTTGCCGGAACGATATACGGCAATATAAAAACACACATGAAAAAGTAAATATGGACTCTAGAAAACATCCTCAGTTTGGCACAACGTGCTGAAAGTAGAACACAGAGAAGCTTCTTTGAGTGCTTCGTGCTACCAGTGCTGTCAGAGCTGGGATCACTGCATTGAAGATGAATCCAGTTGATGTTGAACAACAGCTACTTTTATGATTGCAACACAAAAAAAGGGGCAGACTGAGTTTATAATGCAGAGCTGTTAGATGAAGGAAACGGCCTGCGGTGGAATCAGAGTCATGATTAAGACAGAAACAATCACGGCCCAGTGTATATTCCATTTTGTTTCAGGGAAGCGTGAAAATGCTCGGTTTGTATTAACTGAGGTGTTTACACAGCAAGCGCAACAATCAGCTGACAGCAGTCATGGCTGATCAGCTGCAAACTGGTCGATGCCAATCACAAGCAAATTGATCAGTGCATCTCTAATTTTAATCACTCTCTAACCTCTCATTTACAAAAAGCCACTTCAATGAGGGAGCGAGATTTTTCTTATGGAATTAAATGTCTTCTTTCTTCATAATTTTGATGTAATTCTTGGGTCACTGCATCCTTTTCATCATCCGTGTCTTCTTTACCTCTTTAGCTTTGTATCTCCCGTCCCTGCCTCTCTTTCACTCCATATTTCTCTGTAATTTTCTTCCTGATTGCTGAACTGTTGTCCTTGTTTCACAAATGTAGTTAACCTCATGCACTTTATGGAAGTAATTTTACTTCTCTGTCCTTCCCCCTGCTTCCTCTCCTCCATCTCTGAAATGTAATGGTGACAGTTATTATAGCAATATAGCTTAGACCAGAGGAATCACCTCCAACGATGTGGGCAGTGGTCCAGTAGGACACACAGATGCCAAAGAAAGACATCAGGCTATTTCTTCTCCAGTATTGCACACATTGATTATTTTTATGTCCAGCTGAATTATCTCATCCTCATTAATACTTTATTACTTTCACATTTTATTACGCCTAAGAGCAACGTTTCTTCCTTCTGTCGATGTGCCTGCTGGGGGATGTGTGTGTGTGTGCATGTGTCTGTGTCCAAGCTTGTGCCCTGTGTGAGAGGTGTGTATGAACTACAAATTAAATTTATCTGTGATCATCGCTTCATTAACCCCATAAAGGTAACATAGATAAAAATTCAAAAATCCCTCTGAGTAAAAGTGTTGTTTCTGTCTCTCCCTGCTTTGTCCTTTGTCTTTCTTTAAGCCTGTCTTGCACTGTTGGCTCCTCCTGTTACCGTTTTTCCTCTTATTTCATTTGTTCATTTGTGTTATTATCCACACGTTGTTGTGTTGTGTGTTTGTTTTGCATGAGTGAGCAGGAGGATGTGCACGTCTGTGTCTCTGTCATGAAATGTACTTAATGATGAGGGCAGAAAGCCACAACAACACCCCCCCCCCAAGAGGCCATAGGCAGAGAGAAAGACTCGGGAGCCCCCCAAGAGCATTGAAGAACCAAATACAGCAGCGTGGAGAGGGAGACCCCAGATGGAGCCCCCTCAGCCGAGGTGCATGAGCCCCAGAGAACCAGAGGGCATGGGGACCTGGCCCCCAGAGGCCGGCTCCCCCAGCACAGCCAGCGGAGGGGCCCTAGGGCCACAACCCCCAAAGGTTAGGGTCAGGGGTTAGGCCACACCCCAGAACCCCAAAGCGCCCACACCCTGGGGGTGGGGTGTCCAGTGGGGAGCAGTAGGGAGGGGTAACCCCTGCCCATTTAGTTTATGTCTGAGATAGATGGATCAGTAATTTTTACTTTTTGATTCCACAAGAGAAATGACTGTGTTACAGCAGTAGCATAAAGAATAAAAACAGTAATAATTTACAATAAAAACAACAAGTACCACAAGCTCATAGTGAAGGTGAATAATGTGAGGTAAACAGTGAAAAAAATAGAGAAAGACAAAGTCAGAGAGTCAAGGCTGAGATGGTTTGGGCACGTGCAGAACAGGGATAGTGGATATACTGGAGCTGCCGGCAGGAGGAAAAGAGGAAGAGCTCAGAGGAGAATCATGGATGTAGTGAAGGAGGACAGAGGAGGCAGCAACAGACAGGGTGAGATGGAGGCAGATGATCCACTGTGGCGATCCCAAAAGGGAGCAGCTGAAAGAGGAAGAAGATATTAAAAAAATGAAGTGCAAAAGAGAATTCTAATAAATAGTGGCATTAATAAACATATGTACACTATAAACCTAAGAAGCAGCAGCAAGAAGGTTTGATACAGATCCCTGTAAAAAGAAACGTGACACTTAAAGGATCCACCAACAAAGGTGGTGTTAGAAGCATGATGTCAGGATACTGTACTCCGATACTGTACTCTGTACCGTTGCTTCTTATTTTGCAGATTTTAAAAATTAGAGAGACTAATACATGATGCTGTATTATTATAGATAAAGCTACCCTGTAGCATACATATGATTAAAATGATCTCCACCTGCAACATTAATGTGAGATACACAATAATCAATCAATAATTATGATCCAGTAATATAATGTTAATGTATGTGTTCCTGTATAATGAGTACTTTAACTTCAGGTACTTCGGTAATTCAATTCAATTCAATTTTATTTACATAGCACCAAATCACAACAAACAGTCGCCTCAAGGCGCTTTGTATTGTGGGTAATGACCCTACAATAATACAGAGAAAACGCAACAGTCAAAATCAAATTATATTTTGAGGCCACAGTTTTTGTACCATTAGGGTACTTAAATAAAGAGACTAAATACTGTTTGCACTACTTTGCAAAACTATTTTAGGCTCTTGTTCTGCCAGCGTACAGTAATACACCACAATCAAGTAATTCACCTGAAAATCATACTTTTTTTTTTTTATCTGTTTGCAGTCATTTCCAGCACTCTGTTTCTGATGAGCTCTTTTATTTTCCTGAGTGCCTCCGACCTTGATCTTGATCCCTTCAGTGTGCCACCTGTGACCCACACCCACATTAGCAGGACTGTTATAAGTTATGTAACATGAAACCTGATCCATCGTGCTGCTGATATTGTCAGACGCTCTGTGGCCTCCGTGTAGACCCAAACTGCAAACACTCCGATTACATTATAAGCCGTGAACGCTCCACTGCTGCACAAAATTATTAAGATGCAAACACACGCCACTTCCTTTAGTCACGTGCACTTTGTTTGCCGCAGGGTTTCATGGTTCCATTGGCTTCCTGTCTGCCTGTTTGTAGAATACAAATGACTGAACCTGGGGGGATTTGAACCTGTAACCTTTTTACCTCCAGGGACAAAATCCGGCCTCTCAGCCTGAAAGTTATTACCTGACAATCCAATACATTACTCTCACTGAACAACACAGACTGTTGCACACCAGTAGCTCTGGGATGCTGGGTGAAAGCGATTGAAGCATAATCAATATTTTATTAGAAAAAGCTGACATCCCCCCCATCTGTGAAAAAGACACAAAATCAATGAGTCTAACTTGGATTTCTGACATGTTAGTCACAGGTCCTGGATTGGATTCAGTCTTGGCAAAAATCTCTCATTTTGTCTCATAAAGATTTTAAGAAATAAATAAAATTTACATATTTTATTTAAATGTAACTTGTGAAATCACAGTTATTTTAACAGCATAGAGGTGGTAAAATGACAGACTTCATTTTAATAATTGTTTTTTTAAAAAATAATAATGAGGAGTATTTAATAGTGTTACATACATTGGAAAGAGTATGTGTGTTCATGATGACATGAGGAGAAAACAGCAACAGACAGCAATGTTGCACCTCATGTCAGCACTGCCAGAAGGAGACTCAGAGGCACTAAAACGCCACAGTGATTGTTCCCAAGCAGGCAAATGAATGGACTTAAACTGGGGCTTGAGCACAATCAAATGCATCGAGGTTACTGCAGCAGTCATATATTTAAGGTCTTTCCCCGGGACAGACACTTTTATTTTACTCTAACGCCAGCCCCCTCCCCCTGCCAGCATCATTGCAGCCATAATTTTATATAGTGTGGGGAACATTTATCCCAGGGATGGATAAGAAGTCACCAAAAATCTCTGAATGTGGGACTTTCTGATCCTGGGACAGTCACTTCACTGAGAAGAAACTCTTCCTTTAGTAGTCACAGGCAAACAATGCTGCTACACTGTTCTTAACAGTGCTGTGTGAATCACTGAGTCTTACAGTAGATCCACCATCACTGTTGTCCTCTGCCAAAATTATGGACAGACTTCAGAGTTTTCTGTCACGGTGAGCTGGTCTCTGGTCTCTACTAAATATTCTGTTTGTGTTGCAGAATAATTTCAAATACAAAGCCGGTAAAAGCGCAGTTGTGATACGTCCTGATTTTAAACAGGCTGAAATGAGGTAAAATATCTCAGAGAGTTTATAATGACTGTGGGGACGCAGGTACAGCTGTGGTACATACATGTCCTCTTTTTCTGTGCCAGCGAACACTTAAACATTCGTATTTGATTGCTGTGCAGGTCACTTCTGATAAATCATCTTTCATCCTGTGACTCAGAGTTTGACCAACTTCCTGTCACAGTCCAAGCAACTAGAAGAGTCACACCGCCGACATCAGCATGTGGTTAGCACCATGCTGAGCCAACACACAGTGTGTGGCGTGAATAGCCTTGTGTCCATAAATGGTTCCGTGTTCCTGCTGTGTGTTGTCTCTAATGGTTTCTGCCTGGATACAGTGGCGGGTGGATGGTAAGGTGGAGGGGAGAAGTGTGTGGGTGGGTGGAAGGTGGTGAATAGTAATTGGCTTTGTGAGAGCAGACCAAAGGGGAGCTGAAGATCTGTGTGTGTGTGTGTGTGTGTGTGTGTGTGTTGAGAGACAGTGATCCATAACAAGTATAGAACTGCTGATGACTCTAAAAGGACTTGAAGTGTCTCCGTCTCCATGTATGTTTAATAAGACAAATTTTCCTTCAGCTTCGTACCTCCATCTCACCCTCCAGCCTTGTGTCTCTTCGCGCCCACATATACAAACATGGACGTGCACACATTAATCTGTCGTGCTGGCATACGTGCATGTTTGTGGCTTCCCTTCAGTTAACACATCCTAATAAGGTCAGGACAGAGTACAGATGGAAGCCTCGTAACCTTCAAAAACACAGCGTACAAACAGAAATGCACACAAACAGACTCTGTAATACGGCTCATGTATTCCTCATGATTTAGAGGGGCACTAAAGTCCATACCCAACCTCAGGGTGTCAACTGCAGTTTTGTGTTAAGCTGTGTAAGTGTCTTGGTGTTGGTGCCGTGATGCACTATCCTAAGTCTAAAAGAAGAAGGATTCGGGGGGCTTTTACTTTTGAATGTGTTATGTTGCAAGGTGTTAACAATGAAAGTGTACAGAATTATTTGATCCAAGCCAGAGGTTTGAATTTCTGTCTTTAGCTCTTTAGATCTTATAGCTGACACAAGGACATTTTGACATCGTCTGCACAAGATTTGCCAAACGGCACCAAAGTAAGTCGGTAGAGTTTGAGATATTTCAGGCTGTCTGATCATCTGTATCTGTTTACTGAATGTAGATGCTTTCAGAATGGTTGTTTAACTGATGTGACTCACTGGACTGAAATGAGTTTTTCAACACGCAGCATCAGTCTTGCGTATTTCCCAAAACTTGCTTCCACTTGGTTTACTTGGTGCCAGGTACCAGCACACAGTGAGCGGTGTATTGCTTGTAAGCTAATTGCAGTTAGACTTTAAAACATGATCTTAAAGATAAAACAATTAACTCGATGTTTTCCTTCCCCTTTTTTCCTGCTGTACTCCACTCCACTATAAATTGCTTCCTTTCCTTAGCCTCATATTTTCAATAGTTCCATTAAATGGCTGTTATCGTTTAATATCACTTCCTTAGATGTGGCCTGTAGGTTGGCTGCCTTGTATCATGCCCGGGCACATTAACCTGCTGGTCTGCATTTATGCTTTTTTCTCAGTTTTTTTCCAGATTCCCAATCACTTATTTATTTCTGTAACTCATCACTCTCCTGTCATTTTACATCTTTTCCCCATCTTTTATCTTCCTCTATTCCTCTAATCCTTTTGATTCTGTTTTTGACCATCACTTCCTCCTCCTCCTTCTCCTTCTGTTTTTTTTTTCTTGCAGCTTATAATTTCACTCCTTCTCTGCTCTTTGGATGTTTAAATCTCTCCAAACTACAAGCTCCTCTGCAGTGCAGCTTTATCAGCCCACACCCAGAATCTCTTATCCTCGTCCTCCTCCATCCCGTCATCACTCCAACTGCACAGTCCTAGTGATGCTTGCGGGTATTAATCAGTTATTGGAAAGATGAAGTAAACCACAGTGGCTATCAAAAACTCAAGTTGATCTCCAATTTTATTTCTGCCTTTTGGAGAAATGTCTGGCATCCGAGATCATTAAAACTGGAGCAGCAGCCACATTGTTATTAAAAAACCCACAAAAACAAAACCTGTGATTAATGCTTAGCATTAAAAATGCTCCCATGAATCTTTGACAGCATGCCAATAACTGAGACAAATGGGATGTTTGCCAGCAGTGTCATCCCTCTTGATTCTTTGGCACAGAAAGTCTGTTAAAACCTTATGAGAGCCGTAGGTGCTGAACACTAACAAATACATAGTTAGATGTGCAATTACATAAATAATTCTTAAACAGGAGTGGGTGATACAGCCCCAAATTTGTATCAGCATTTGTCAGGAAAATTTGCAATAACAATATTTCTGACAATAGAGAAAAAAATGCTGAACAACATTTTATTGATGTGTGCATCCTGCAGGCAGCAGCATGGATGAGTGTAAATAAATGAAGGACAGTTTCTATCCTTCTTTTCCAAAGAGCTGCTGTGGCTGATGACACACCTCCAAATTTGAGATGTGAATCTTCTGAAACAAGGCGCCAGCAGCAGCATTATAGTATAATGTAAGCACAAAAGAGTCCAGCTTGTGTTTTCATTGGAATTTTTAAGCAAAAGTATAAAATAAGTGCTTCACACTGTAGTTTAACAACAACTAACGTAACGTAACCTTGTAACTCTTCAAAGTGAAAAATATTTTCTACCTGTGGTGTTGTATCTTGGGTTGAGCTTTGTATGCAGTTGTTTTAAGCACTGCTTTCCCACCATGTGACTGCATCAGTAATTTCCATCCACCATTTTTCTTCCTGTCATATGGAGTGCAGCTAGCGAGTGCTCTGGCGATGCTCAGTGGAGTCATTTATTTACAGGTGCTGGTCATAAAATTAGAATATCATGAAAAAGTTGATTTATTTCAGTAATTCCATTCAAAAAGTGAAACTTGTATATTATATTCATTCATTACACACAGACTGATATATTTCAAATGTTTGTTTCTTTTAATTTTGATGATTATAACTGACAACTAATGAATGGCTAATTCAATGGCTGTTCACAGAGCTCTGTGTCCAAGCACATTAATAGAGAGGCGAAGGGAAGGAAAAGATGTGGTAGAAAAAAGTGTCCAAGCAACAGGGATAACCACACCCTGGAGAGGATTGTGGAACAAAAGCCATTCAAAACTGTGGGGGAGGTTCACAAAGAGTGGACTGCAGCTGGAGTCAGTGCTTCAAGAACCACCACCCACAGACGGATGCAGACATGGGTTTCAGCTGTCGCAGTCCTCGTGTCAAGACACTCTGGAACAAGAGACGGCGTCAGAAGCGTCTCGCCTGGACTAAAGACAAAAAGGACTGGACTGCTGCTGAGTGCTCCAAAGTTCTGTTCTCTGATCAAAGTAAACTTTGCATTTCCTTTGGAAATCAAGGTCCCAGAGTGTGGAGGAAGAGAGGAGAGGCACAGAATCCACGCTGCTTGAGGTCCAGTGTAAAGCTTCCACAGTCAGTGATGGTTTGGGGTGCCATGTCATCTGCTGGTGTTGGTCCACTGTGTTTTCTGAGGTCCAAGGTCAACGCGGCCATCTACCAGGAAGTTTTAGAACACTTCATGCTTCCTGCTGCTGACCAACTTTATGGAGATGCAGATTTCATTTTCCAACAGGACTTGCCACCTGCACACAGTGCCAAAGCTACCAGTACCTGCTTTAAGGACCATGGTATCCCTGTTCTTAATTGGCCAGCAAACTGGCCTGACCTTAACCCCATAGAAAATCTGTGGGCTATTGTGAGAGGAAGATGGGATACGCCAGAGCCAACAATTCAGAAGAGCTGAAGGCCACTATCAGAGCAACCTGGGCTCTGTAACACCTGAGCAGTGCCACAGACTGATGGACTCCATGCCACGCCGCATTGCTGCAGTAATCCAGGCAAAAGGAGCCCCAACTAAGTACTGAGTGCTGTACATGCTCATACCTTTTATGTTCATACTTTTCAGTTGGCCAACATTTCTAAAAATCCTTTTTTTGTATTGGTCTGAAGTAATATTCTAATCTTCTGAGATACTGAATTTGGGGTTTTCATTAGTTGTCAGTTATGATCATCAAAATTAAAAGAAACATTTGAAATATATCAGTCTGTGTGTAATGAATGAATATAATATACAAGCTTCACTTTTTGAATGGAATTACTGAAATAAATCAACTTTTTCATCATATTCTAATTTTATGACCAGCACCTGCACATCTGGGTCTCGTATCGCCAGCTGCTAGCATGTAGCCTGTTCTTGACAGCGCGGTTTGCCTCGAGTAGTGAAGCACGTTTGTTGTTTCCACTTTCAGCAGGAACCGTTTTCTTGCATGTTTTGCAAAGTGCTGTGCTCTGTTGGAGGTTGTTGAAGTAGTTCCCTTTTTAGGTACTAATTCATCATCAGAGGCTGACGTGTGGCCCATGTCGGGGCTTCTTGCCTGCACGGGGGAGCCTAAACGCATGGTGTTGCGTAACAATGATATCGTGATATGACATTTTAAGGTCACGTTAAAATTTGTAGCAGTATTGTCGCAGACAGCAT
Source organism: Pterophyllum scalare (assembly GCA_024447675.2). NCBI lineage: Eukaryota > Metazoa > Chordata > Actinopteri > Cichliformes > Cichlidae > Pterophyllum > Pterophyllum scalare. The sequence goes on from JAMQGT020011846.1 coordinate 14,940, forward strand.
AACATTGCACAGCATTATTCTGAATTAATAGATAGTCATGTGAGTATTTGTGTATTCTCCTATTCAAATAAAAGTTTACCGAAGAAATGTATGCTGACTGTAATTCAAGCAAAGTAACTTGTTTTAGATGAATATGTGATGTTATTAAAATAATAGTAAATAGGTCCTGATTCAGATGAGCAGGTTGAGTTGTGATAAAAAAACAAAAACAAAAGAAACTAATTACTAATTATTTCAGGTCGTGTAGCATTTTTTCTTTTGCTTTTTGCACCAGCTCATCAGCTTTTTGGCAGCTGTTGCTGGATTTGAAATCGCCTCACAGCAAAAGGATTCCTGGTTCGACTCTGTTGGCTGGACGGGATCCGTCTGTGTATGTTCTCCCTGTAGCTGCATGGATTCTCTCCATGTGTGTTGGCTTCCTCCTACAATTAAAAGACAGGCTCGTTAGGTTAATCGTTGATTCTAAATTGGCTGCAGGTGTGAATATGAGCATAAATGGCTTTCAGCCTCTCTGTGTTAGCCCTGTGACAGCCGGGGACAGGGCTTCTCACTCTGTGACAGCTGGGATAGGCGCCCGACCGTTCAGCCGACTCTTGGATAAGCGTTTAAGAAGATAGATGGATGGTATTGAATTGAATGCATTTGAAGTTTGGAGTGCTGATAAACTGAAACAATCAGTGTTGCATTTTGTTGGGCTGTAGGAAAGAATAATAATCTATTTTCCAAGGTTTTCTTGACTTGTTTCACAGTAGTGGCTTTTAGTGGTCTTACTACCAGCCAGTGAGCTGCAGTGCATTTCGAAGTGTCCCAGAAGTATCTCTCTGCTGCACCTCCCTTAAAGGTGCACAGACCATATGGGGGGGGGGCATGAAGTCAGACACAGGAACGGTGTAGAGAATGATATCAGTTCTCAAAATAAAGGACCCTGTGCAGACTTACAGCTGCTTCTGAACCACTCCCCATGTGATCTGAAGAAAGTCCAGCAAAGTACCAAACAAACAGATTCAATTCAATTCAATTCAATTTTATACAGCGCCAAATCGTATATAGTTGCTTCAAGGATTAGGATGTTAATTTTAACTCGTATGACAGATTACTTTGGTAATCACCGAATGAAGGCTGACTTTGGTGATCAGTAAGCAAACATATACACGATATCACGCCAGGCGCTCTAGGACAGTACATTCAGTGACATAAAAGTCCTGTTTAGACATTCATGTGCCTCTCTGTGTGTGCATGCTCTAAGTTTCTTGGTTCAGCTCTGAAAAGGTGACAGCTGATGTAGAGTGTGATTACCAAGGAGCGGAGGTGGTGGTATTTTGGTATTTGATAAGCACACACACACACGCACACAAACAATATAATGAGGAGAGTATTAGCTGGCATGGAGGGAAGGCAGACCAATTGTAATTACACAAGACAGCCAGGGACAGGAGATGGATGGCTCTCAGTGAGACACACACACACAGAGACACACACAATGAATCCGTTAAGAGAAGAAGCACGAGAGAAGCAACATCACAAGGAGAAGAAAGCCGAAGAGAGGAATGAGAGCCGGCGAGAGATGCTCAGCAAACACACAGTGTAATGATGAAGTTTCCTCTTTATTCTTCAGTATGCACCGTGTGTGTAAAGTGTGTATGAATAAGACTTCATTTTACTTTATTCAGTGCATAGATGCAATGACAGAATAAAGAGCATGCTTTATGTTTCTGATTAGACCTAGTGTGCAGTCACACAGCTCATTTCCTTTCTGTCACTAAGGTCTGATATGCCATCTGCTACTCTGCAGCTGGACGAATTAAATAAATTACAACAAATATGACTGCTAGTTATTGGTTCTTTTGGGATTTGATGCCACTTTGAAGTTAAGTGAGTTAACTGAACTGATGTATTGTGTTTCCAAATTGCTCAGTGATCACATTGTGCCTGGCACAGAGCCAGAATTTTATATAAAAAAAAAAGCTTTTGTCATAAAGCAGCAGCAGAGTTTTTGAAAAAGGCTGTGAGAGGTGTCCTAACTTTGACTAAAATCCTGTCCAATCATGGTCGTAATAGCTTTGTGCTGTTGCAGGGGCCTGTGATGCTCATTTCCAGCTCCACATTATTATTCTTGGAGTCTGCTCGAATAGCTTTGCATAACTCACAGTTAAAAATAATTATTTATTTAATACTGGGTTATCTTAAAGATGCAGTTTTAAGCCAGCTTTCTTTGGATTAGCCGTCCCTCATCAACAGAAAGTTTGAGCAGGTTGGTGGCGCTTCTGTGCTCATAGCCAGAGATGACCATGTCCACTCCCACTGATATCTGTGAGCGCCAAGAGTAGAAAATACCATTTGAAACTGAGTCTCTCGAGCAGTCTGAAGCCTGAGCTTCTGGATCACAGGGATTACTTGTACATATCCTGACCTCATTATATGAAATGTATGCCTTGTTTAATATGAACATCCACCATTGGAACAAAATGTAACAGAAAACAAGGAAAACACAACAAGTTCCCTTTAAAATACAATCAACTGACTTTAAAATAATATCATAAAATGGTTAAATATTCACAAGTAAATAGGCAGTGGATAAATGCCATCCCTCTTTTCCTTTCCCCGTGGACTTTTTACTTGCATGTAACCAAAGCTGAGAACATGGACTACAAACAGAAACAAAAAGCTTTCATGACCAAAAATCTTTCCCTTCCCTCAAACATTTTTATGTGCAGATAGAATTAGAAATGATTACTCTTATGAGTATCCCTATTAGGAATATAACATGCATAATTATAATACAGTGAGTCAATATATGTGCACACTTAGTTTAAACACTATAAAATATGTAGCAGATCAGGTGTAAGAAGGCATTTTTTATGTGTGTCAAAACAGAAAGTTGCCGAATGTCAAGATGATGGAATGGTCACAGCCTGGTGCACCAGCGTGAACATCGTTTAAACTTTTCTGGTGCTGTAACTTTCCAAAGTTAATAACGGTGGAGCTGTTCGTTTCATAAGTCATTCACTTCAGGGTGGAGGTAGTGACCTGAGTGCAGAGCTGGTGGAGAAGAAACAAGTCCCCGTAGCATTTCCAGGTGTACACCGTTCTGTGAAATCACTGGCTTAGAATAAAAAATTCTGCACAAGTAAATATTTCTTCCTTTTTGTCACAGGGTAGATAAAGATGATTTACTTTAACAACACTACAAGGAAAGTTTAATTATATCTTCAGTGATAGAAGTGAGCTACACTCTCTAGAAGCTCATATTTGGCAGAAACAGCTTATTGTGATTGTTTTTTATACTTGTGTAGCAGTCTCTGGCAAAATTTTTGACTACTCTTCAATGCAAAATGGCAAATCCAGCAGCAACAATATTTCTGCAGATCTTCTGACAAACTATCAATCGAAAGCGTGTCTCCACCCATCCCTTCTCTGGTAGTTAAAAACATGCTGTAGTAGATCTTGCTTCAGTTGATCTGTAGGAACTTGGTAATCGTTTTTAATATAATCTAATTCATATTTATGACAGTGTTTCTGTGAAATGATTTTAGAAGCACACGTTTTTTATATATTAAAACCAAGTTGCTTTAAGTCACTTCAAGTTGAAACTCACTGAATTAATTTAATACTTTAAGCTCTGGACCTGCCAAATTAAAACACTGAAATTAATTTTTATGTGTGAAATCTCAATGTTGACTGTGAACAGCTGGAAATGTGTTTTGGGGAGGTTTTGTTTTCCCTTTTTATTAAGTTTATTTGGCATTGCTTGTTTCCCAAAGCCTGTCATTAAAATGTTTCTTCTGTCTGAATATTTTTCTTCATTTCCAGATGTTTTATTATTTTGAATAACCTAATGTGTCAGACATTTTATTACTGCTACAGTGCCTTGCGAAAGTATTCGGTCCCCTTGAACTTTTCAACTTTTTGCCACATTTCAGGCTTCAAACATAAAAATATAAAATTTTAATTTTTTGTGAAGAATCAACAACAAGTGGGACACAATCGTGAAGTGGAATGAAATTTATTGGATGTGTCAAACTTTTTTAACAAATAAAAAACTGAAAAGTGGGGCGTGCAATATTATTCGGCCCCTTTACTTTCAGTGCAGCAAACTGACTCCAGAAGTTCAGTGAGGATCTCTGAATGATCCAATGTTGTCCCAAATGACTGATGATGATAAATAGGATCCACCTGTGTGTAATCAAGTCTCCGTATAAATGCACCTGCTCTGTGATAGTCTCAGGGTTCTGTTCCAAGTGCAGAGAGCATCATGAAGACCAAGGAACACACCAGGCAGGTCCGAGATACTGTTGTGGAGAAGTTTAAAGCCGGATCTGGATACAAAAAGATTTCCCAAGCTTTAAACATCTCAAGGAGCACTGTGCAAGCAATCATATTGAAATGGAAGGAGTATCAGACCACTGCAAATCTACCAAGACCCGGCCGTCCCTCTAAACTTTCATCTCAAACAAGGAGAAGACTGATCAGAGATGCAGCCAAGAGGCCCATGATCACTCTGGATGAACTGCAGAGATCTACAGCTGAGGTGGGAGAGTCTGTCCATAGGACAACAATCAGTCGTACACTGCACAAATCTGGCCTTCATGGAAGAGTGGCAAGAAGAAAGCCATTTCTCAAAGATATCCATAAAAAGTCTCGTTTAAAGTTTGCCACAAGCCACCTGGGAGACACACCAAACATGTGGAAGAAGGTGCTCTGGTCAGATGAAACCAGAATCGAACTGTTTGGCCACAAAGCAAAACTATATGTTTGGCGTAAAAGCAACACAGCTCATCACCCTGAACACACCATCCCCACTGTCAAACATGGTGGTGGCAGCATCATGGTTTGGGCCTGCTTTTCGTCAGCAGGGACAGGGAAGATGGTCAGAATTGATGGGAAGATGGATGGGGCCAAATACAGGAGCATTCTGGAAGAAAACCTGTTGGAGTCTGCAAGAGACCTGAGACTGGGACGGAGATTTATCTTCCAACAAGACAATGATCCAAAACATAAAGCCAAATCTACAGTGGAACGGTTCACAAATAAACGTATCCAGGTGTTGGAATGGCCAAGTCAAAGTCCAGACCTGAATCCAATGGAGAATCTGTGGAAAGAGCTGAAGACTGCTGTTCACAAACGCTCTCCATCCAACCTCACTGAGCTCGAGCTGTTTTGCAAGGAAGAATGGGCGAGAATTTCAGTCTCTCGATGTGCAAAACTGATAGAGACATACCCCAAGAGACTTGCAGCTGTAATTGCAGCAAAAGGTGGCGCTACAAAGTATTAACGCAAGGGGGCCCAATAATATTGCACGCCCCACTTTTCAGTTTTTTATTTGTTAAAAAAGTTTGACACATCCAATAAATTTCATTCCACTTCACAACTGTGTCCCACTTGTTGTTGATTCTTCACAAAAAATAAAAATTTTATATCTTTATGTTTGAAGCCTGAAATGTGGCAAAAGGTTGAAAAGTTCAAGGGGGCCGAATACTTTCGCAAGGCACTGTGTATCTATGCCTCAGGTCTAGGCTGTCTGCAGTGATTAGTGGTTAATGAATTAAAAAATGAGACTCTTCCCTCTCAGGTCTACAAAGTAGCTGTGGTGTTAATGTCCTTAAAAATGATCACACCTCGAGCTGAATAGACCTTTAATGAAGTTGAAGAAACACACAACTACACAGATTAAAGATAAATGAGTCATAGCAGAAGGCACTATAAATAAAAGTATCCATAAAATATTAATTTTTAATTTACAGATTACCATTCTGGATTGAACTTAATTGTCTTTAATCTCACTGTGAATGCATATAATGAAATTAAGGTGCTTCTCTACAGTGGAACATAAGAGAGGACATTGGAACATAGGATGATAATTAAGACATAAAATAGAATCTAGAGGGAATAAAGATATGAAAACCTATAAAGAATACAAATCTGCATGTATATTATAAGAAAAGGAAAAGGGGCACAGCAGCAATAAGGGTGGCATTTTAGACTGCTCCTGAATCTGGATGTCTGTGGCGTGGTTGATCTCTAACACCTGCCAGAGGGCAACTGTTCATTGTGCATGTTAGCATGTTAGCAGGCTCTCAATGGTCGCCCAGTAGAAGGCAGCAGGAATGTGATTCAGGACTAGTACCTTAAAGCACTTCATGACTACTGGTGTAAGCGCAATGGGTCTGTGATCATTCAAGTCCACAGAGACGGGCTTTTTGGGAACAGGGATTACAATGGCTGACTTAAGGCAGGATGGTAGAGTGGATAGTGACAGGGAGATGTTAGTTAGCAAAAACTTTGCTCAGAACTCCACTGGGTCGAGCTACCTTCCTAGGATTGACTGACCTTAGCACACACCTCACATCCTGTTCCTGCAGTGTGTGTGTGTGTGTGTGCAGTTATTAAAGGCAGGTGGGGGTGTAGAAGGCAGTGACTCTGTTGTGAGTCTGTTAGCTTCAAATCAGGCAAAGAAATGATTTAGCTCCTCTGTGTCAGCACTCATAGTGCTGTTGCCTTTTTAGTTGGTTATATGTGATAGCCCTTGCAACTCCTCCATGAGTTGTTATATGCAAGTTGGTCCTCAAGCCTACTTTTGTAGGCCCTCTTCGCCTCCTTTATAGCTCTTTTCAGGTTGCAGTTTCCGAGGAGTGTTTGGACCTTGCTCGGCTTTTGATTGGGATTGATTGGGAAACACCACTTCCCAATCAAAAGGATGTGTTTTCTGATTATGTGTTCCTCCAGCTCACCTTGGCTGGATAAGGTTGTGTGATGAAAGCAGTTCTGTAGCTGTGACTGAGTGTTTGTGGGACCAGTTGTGATAGTCTTGATACTTGGCTTTGTAGTTGTACAGAGGGCGGTGTATGAAGGAAACAAAAGCAATGACGGGTGGTCTCACAGTCCAAGGTGAGGAAGAGTTGTAGTTCTGTAAGCATGTTTTTATAGTGGAATAAACCTGATCCAAGGCACTTTTCCACCTTATTGCACATCTCACATCTTACTGGTAGTTGAGGAATACTGTTTTTAGACATTCTTGGTTGACGTCACCCCCTATAATGTGTACACCATCAGGATTTGAATACGGGAATGCTGCTGTTTGTCTATGATGGTCAGCAGGTGGCTAAGTGCAGTTCTAGCGTTAGCATTGGGTGGGACATAGACAGTAGGGACTATTACTACACTTAGCTCTCAGGGTACATAGAAGAGTGTGCATAAGACTGAGAGCTTCAAGATCAGGAAGGCAATGTTGGCCTTCAATCTTGCTTTTGGTACACAAGTTATTGTGCAGATATATACACAGACCACCCGGTAGCTAGTGTGGCCTTCTAGCTGCTCTGTGGTGCTGGAAATCAGTGGGTGTAGCCAGCTTTCTGTTATAGCCATCACACTGCAGTTTTGGATGTAGTTGCTCAAAGTGATTAGGTGCTCAGGAGGTGTTTTTGGAGCAAAGACTTGGAAGTAGAAGTCTCTATGGTTGTAAGATCACCATCCCCACTTTTGCTTGCCCTGTCTCTGTCTACGTTGCTTACTAGTCCAGCTGAAAATCCACGGTGAGCCTGGGATCTAGCAGTTTCCTCCATTATGCTGTAAGCCTTTTGAAAATCACTTGTGATGCATTGATGGTAGCTTAATCCAATGTTGGTTAAGTCTTGTTGGCTATAGACATAGTCTGCCTTGCACAGAATGTAGACAAATACAGACAGTAAAGAGCCCAAACTAGAGAGCACAGGAGTGTCCTGCTCCCGTGTCCTACCATCTTCAAAATAGTACTCTTTAGTGGCTGAGTGCTGGTGAAAGCTGTGGCCACAGACAACATGTTTCCTCCATCCCATTCTCCCCCAGATCTGTCACAAACATTCACTTGGACTCAAGGATGAACTGATAAGATTGTGTTGGTTAAAGGTCACTGTGACCTCACTGACCTCACTCTTGTATCTCATTCATGTTTAATATCTCACCTGGCGCAAATGTTTGTTTTTTTTTTCCCTTCAAAGGTATTGTTAAGGTCTGCAGAAAAATTGAAGGCACAATCTCAAATACCGATCCCCATCTGTACAAAACATAACACTGGCTGATCCTAGTCACCGCTGTTCAAGGAGTTCACTTTGCTCCCAAACAGACAAACGAATGCTGTCACTGGGCCATCAGCTGCTGCTGAATCAATTCAGTCCAAATTAATTCAACCTTATTATTCCCACTAGAAACACATAAAATCACAAAAGTGAACCCCTAACACGCAGACAGTCATGCCAAATGAAATGCAATCTATATAAATTAGGAACAATAATAAACATGTTAGCTCTGGCACAAAAGAAAATTCACCTACACAGAGACATATGCACAAAAAGCCAGAATGATACATGATACATGAATGATACATCCCATAATATTGTTGTTGAATGTTGACTCAAAATCATGCCGAAGAGAAACAGGAATTTGACTCCCGATTGTGACACTTGGAGTGGGTGTAAAATTGCATTTTTAACAGTATTTAAATGTTTTTCACCGCTCAGAATTTCATGGTGGAGTTTTAAGAGTTCAAAGAATGACAGAGAATACAAATTGAAAAGAGATAAACATTTCAGCTAATTTTTTAAATTAAATATACCAAAGTTATTGTAAAAACAACAACAACAACAAAATCGGTTGATTCTGTGGGGGTAAGTTGGAAGCTATAAATTAATGAATGAACTTCAGAGACTTACGTTTTATTTCAGTTAGCATTTCCTTGACTGTGTAAATAACTGTTTTGATGATGTTAAAAAAATCATTTCCATCCAGTGTAGAGACCCTGGGTTTGAGGACTAATATCCAGTATACAAAAAATAAGGCAAACACAAGGACACAGCTTCACTATGGACAATAAAGAGTTTATAAAATAAATAGATTTTACAGCTTTATCATTACACCTGTCAGTGGTAAAGACATATGAAATCTAAGCAACATCAAGCAAGCTATTTTAAAAGGATGCATTATCTCACTCGGGGATACAGACAGTTGATTACAGTCAGGCTTCTTGGATTCATATTAGAAACCTTTTTACCTTATGAAGGCACCATGTGTGTTCATGCATGATGTGATTTGAGCAGCCCACCCAAGAGAGAGAACGGCAAAGATTTTATTATCGGTTTTGGACTCAGTCATAGCAAATGATGGGGGGGACAAGAAGTGAGGTGTCAACAGTGATATCATTTGGTCCAGGCAGGATTCAAACATCAGAGGTCAAAGTCACTGTGTAAATGCTGCTTTTCCTTCTGTTTGCCTCCAGTAGTCACAAAAAAGAAATGATGCAAAGAAACAGAAAGCTCACGTGCCTGCTGAAGATGAATGGATGAACATTTGCTTTTAGCTGCAGCTAGTACAATGTATCCATCCATCCATCCATTTCCTTATTGCACACCAGAGTAAAAGTAAGACCACAACCTCCTTGCAACTAGGACTAGGCTGCCCAGTGATTGTGCTGAAGTTTTTTGCTGATTGCGAGTATTTGTGGCAACCGACTGGTCGGCCAGAGGTTGGGTGTGGAACACCCTCACCCTGTTGGGCATTGCCTGGTGGGAGGCAACCTGTCTCCAAACAATCAGGGTCTGATTTGGACTGACTGCAATCACTCAGATTGACAGATTGAGGAAGATTTGCAAACAATTTCTGCCTAATTTGCCAACTCCTAGTATTACTCTGAGTCAGTCTGCAAAAGAGGACTCAACTAAACTAGTTGTCAGCTGGTTGCGTTCTAGTTCTATTCCCATGTAAAGGCAAGATTGCTGAGCACTTACGTCATCTTGCAGTTAAATTGCCATCTTACAGTAACTATGTCGCTATTTGTAGAGGAATTTCTGTTTGAAGCCGTAAATGCTAACAAAGCGCATGGAGTACATTTTGTTGTTAGCACTTGTTAGCAGCTGGTCCCTGTCTTTACAGCAACCATTTCAAAGGCAACAAGATCACAAGTTAATTGCAGATTATTGCAGTAATTTTGTTTGTGCCACGGTCTCCAGACACTTTTTCTCCTAGTGTCACTAGAGGATTATGCACTTATCTATTTCAGGGTGGGGTACTGGAATCTATCCTGTCATAGAGCAAAAGGAAGGGTGCACCCTAAACAGCTCACCTACAAGAGACAGACAACCACTCATGCTCACGTGCACAACCAATTTAGAAGCGTCACTTAACATGCGTGTCTTTAAATTGTGGGAGGAAGTACCGGGGTACCTGGAGAGGCAAAGGGAGAATATGAATACTCCACAGAGGAAGGCATCAACTGGAAAACTGAAACCAGGAACCTTGTTGCTCTGAGGCGACAGTGAGAGCCATCCTTTTGATGTATTGTGTTCTCAACTCAACTCTGGAAGCAAAGCAGAAAAAACCCTGAGACTGGACTAGCAAACACTCCAGAGTGTAGCCTGCATTTTGTTTAGCTGGGACGCTCCCCTGAATTGGATTAGCAGTTTAAAAACGGAACAATTAAAGTACTGCATTACCTTTGGATTCTATTAAGGTGAGAAACATTGTATGCTCTTTAAGTGTATTATGGAACTCAAGGGTGATTAAATGACTACAACAAAAGAGTTAAAAAAATAAAAAGTGACAATTTCGTCCCGGATGACAAAGCTCTCTTAACTGAACTCTGTCCCTGTCAAATCTGGGGGGGGAATCAGTGAAAGTGAAGCATCTGTTTAGGCTGCACAGCTGGAGCATGTCGGTGACAGTTTTTAATGTGTTTTAAAGTCTATTTTTAAAATGCTTCCGTTCTCTGTGCAGTCACTGAAGTTTGCAGTCAGGTGTTTGTCCTTGAATCTCATTGTCGTCAAATCATCTGGCAGCTACTCCATTGTGTACTGAAGTGCGACAGCACAGTAATTGTGTTTCTGCCACGCTCGGAGTATGCTCACTTAATAAAATTAATGATATGGCAGGTCATTAAAAATCAAACAGTGATAATGCGGCAAATTACAGAGACGCACGTAAAAATGTGCTGGATGAAAGATCCCTCCATGTTCCTTCCATGTTTCCCTTCACTGAACTGAACATTTTTGCACATTGTAAAACCCCCTGAGGAACATTTAATTCGTAATGTTAGTATCTATTAAACGGACTCTAAAACTGACACAACTGCTGCTGCTTTCAGTGGGAAACCACAGCACGGTCACCATCCCTTTCTGCTTGAATGCTTTTGCACAGTTTGAGTCCACAGTTGGTCCGGACTGCTGGGTCACGTTTGAAGCAAACATTTATCTGTTTTCAGTCGCTGAGAAGAACAAATATGTATTTATTCCAACGCTTTAGTTTAACAACAAGCAGTAAACCGGACTCGATTGTTATTTAAACACTGAGCTTTTTATGGAGTTGTATTTTATTTCATTGGAGTATTTTTCAGTGTAAATGTTACAAAATTCCTTCCAAATAGTTTAGGCTCTGCATTATAATGAAAATGTGATTTCTGAATTAAAAAAATAAAAATCACCTAGCATCATATAATGAAGCAAACAAACAAAATACATAGAGAGAGTAAGATAAGGTATGTGAGGCTACATTATTCTGTGGTGTGGAAATTAAACACGAGAAGAAGTACTGTTAAAAGTATTTACTATATCCAGATTAATAACCTATTAAAGTAAACTTCAAGAAGTGCGATGGAAACATCCGGTGGCTTCTGTACCTGCACATTAACATTTTAGTTAAAGAGAAACTGATTTATGTAAAAGGGGAGTTAAGCTGGGCTGCCATATTCAGGATACAAATTATGATAATTATTGTTGTTGTGTCCCTTCATAGGTCTTCTGGTGTATCACAGAGCTACAGCATCTTGTACCTGGATTTCAGTAAATCTCCTGTAAACTATGACATCATTCAGCTTGTGTAGTTATATATAAACTGTTTACGTGTCGGTGGTGGAAAATAAATTTGCCATGTTTTGTTCATGATTATAAGATTTACACTCAGCAAATACAAACAGGTTTTTCTGGTCGTAGGTTTTCAGCTGTAGGAAATATTATTGTGAAATAATAATAGAAGTGTGTAGGGTTACATTTTGTAGTCCTCACTCCTGCTTATTACATAGAACCTACCCTGCATGTTTCCAGATGATAAGCTCCAACATGAAAAATATTTACAACTTCAAATAAAGAGGAATGCTGAGGACATAAGCTAGGATTAATTCCAACATTATAATATGGTAACAGTACCCTAATATTTTAAAGCATCAACCAATATATTATTAAAATTACTTGAAAAAAATTCTGATGCACAGATATTACCTTCCTGGTCGTTGTTGTTATCATCATTTTGTTAGCAAAATATTACTGTGCTACTTGCCTCATAGGCTTACATTTCTGTCCTGTCATTACCCAAGTGCACACATTTTAGGGTAATATTACTCAGCTACAACCACATGGAAATTACTTACATATTACTTTGGTAATTAATTGGTAATAACTTGCTATTTCCATATTATTACTTTTATTACCCCATTTGCTAATAGTCTTGTCCTCCCTTTGTCCTTTATTCATGTGTGTGTGTGTGTGTGTGTGTGTGTGTGTGTAAAACTGTCCTGGTGTGCATTCTCTTATTCCCAGTGATAATCTTTAGACTTTGTCATTGAATGTTTGCCACTGACCTAAATGAGGATTTGCTTTTTCTTAGTGTTTGATTTGCCTGCAGTGTTTTGTTTTTTTTATTATTGTGATGCTGCAGTTCATAAACTTTGTTTCAGTTTCTGAAGAGGGGCACACCAGAAAAAGTTTTCAGAATCACTGCAAAAAGGTTGTGTGTTTGTATGCTAGCTGAGCCAACCAAATGTCTCTCATTTAAAAAAGAACCAGGTGTTTATCAGTGTCTGCCAGTATAGATATAGTAAAGTATTGTGTGTTCCAGTTCTCTGCATGCTAATGCGTAAGAGAAGAGAGAAAGAGAAATTTGATTAGAAAATGCCCATCAGCCGTGCTGTTCAGCTGGCACTGCTTGCTGAACCGGTCAGCTCCATGTTTCTCTCTGTAGCTGATAAAAATCACACACTCCTACTCCAGCAGTTCTTTCCCAGCTACAACATTCTATTACAGGTTGTTCATATAGGTGTTGTGTTTGTAATCTGTATGGCTTTCCTGTGTAATAGCTTTGAGTATTGTAGGAATGTGGTGTAATGGGTGTTTTATCATATAAATATCTGCTGCTGTGCAAGCTGCTAATTAAAGCTTGATGAGCTGCACGGGACTTGTGAGCTGTGCAGTAACTAGCATGCTGTAACTAGTTTGCTGTTCTGTGTGTCTGTAGATGTTTTTTGTTATCCTGCCTTTCGTGATTTGCATATTTCCTGGATGCTTGCCCCATAGATTGCATATAAAAGATGGACATAGCCATTGGGACAGCATCCACAGGTTTTGGAATTTGCATTATAAATCCTTTTGAAATGTTGGCATTTTGGCTGCTGCCATGTTTGGTGCATGTAAAAAAATTACTGAAGTAAATGTAATCAAGAGTTAAGCTTAATTATACAGGTTTTGTAATGCATTTAATGCTGCGTACTTATGAAATGTAATCATGTCGAATAATCTGGATTGGTGGAGCTACTATAACATAATCTTCAAACCTAATGTTTTTTTAAGGAAGTGAAAATCAGTTATTCCCATCAACCTTTGAGCAGCTGCAGTCTGATCTTAGCTTTATATCAAAATAAATAATCTAGTTTGGTGGCTTTTTCCAATTATAAAATTTCAAGATTTTCAAGATTAATGACTTTTTGTTCAAAAACACTAAAACCTGACATTTATTTTCAGGCCTATAATAGTATGGCCTGGAATAATGAATGACCTGAAATACGTGCAAATGCAGCTTCGTTATGGATACTTTAAAGCATAAATGCTGCCCCATATAGCTGCACAGAGACTGTCAGCACCATAAATCAATTTGGTGCAGGCGTTCGTTTTTAATTATCACTTTGGGCACGTACGAGAGAAAAGCAAATGTCTCCCTAATAATTTGTTCCTGTTTGTGTTGACAAGACATCCACCCAATATTTGACAGCAGCTGCTAGCTGCAGTCTCTAGACTGATTACAGCACATTCAGCTAATAACTCCTATTAGCTAAGGGACTGTTGTGACTCATGAAGGCTGCTTAACATGAACGTGTTCTGTCTCCTTGTAAGAATTAGATTTCTCAGAGCAGGCATTTTATACATTGTTTAGCTACAACTGAACCACTTACAACAAGTAACCACTGCATAAATAAAACAAAGTACAGAAATAACCACAAGTGCAAAGATCAATCCCAAAAAGATAAAAAACTATATTGGCTCTTTTCTTCTTAAATCTCCAGCTTCTCCATACCCAGCTGTAAGGTGCCAAATCATACTTTCATTGTCCGCTTCACATTTCAAGCCACCCAAAAAGAAATTTCAAACTGAGATAGCAGACAGTGAGACTGCTGCATGTAAAAACACTGAATGGCTGTAGCAGAATTATAATCCCACCACAAAAGTACTGAAAAAAATTATTTTTTTTATACTTAATTTATTGAACATTATAATGCTTAGATTTCAGATGCAGTTGTTGCCCTCTCCCAGATTGCTTTGGGCCTGGTTGTTTTTACACCTATTGAAAATTCAAGTCTTGTGCCCTGATGCAGCACGGTACTTGAACATTCAATAGGAAACATTTCATTTTCTGTGATTATAGCTATTAGAGAGATATGAAATAAAATCCTTTGGTGGGATGTAGCGCAGCAGTCGAGGGACCAAATGGGCATTATTACACCTCCCACTGTCCTGCACCACAGCCACCTGTGTGGTTTACTGATCTCACCTAATGCAGTGTGTTCGTATGAATTGGATTGAGATGCCATGGTTACAAACCAATATGCTGCTGGGAATAAATTGTCTTTCCTCAGTCAGTCTGTTTTCAGTCCCTGCAGTGGGATTTCCAGTAAAGTTGGCTTTGCTTTACATCACATTCCCTACAACTTCTGCATATTAAAGCTGAACATGGAGTAAATGGGTTTCACTCAGCCATGTCATCCTAATCCATGTTGTTCGTGGTACTGGAAGTAATTAACAGGCAAATGATTAGAGAACATGGTTCAGTGGAATCTGTTTTATCATGCATTATGGTTCTGCTTAGTTGGGAAGTGCAGCAGAACATGTGTCTGTATAACACGAAGGTTTATAACATTTATGCAGCAGTAACCACTGAAACCTGATTTTTGGAAAGGGACACATTGAGGACCGCATGTCTGGTAATTGTTTGTTTTATATGTTTTATCAAGAATGAAGCTACTTTCAGCTGCTCCCTTATCACAAAGGGTTTCCACAGTGGGTCACTCCACAAGTTTGATTTGGCAGCATTTTATGGCAGATGTCTGTACTGACCCAACCCCCAAGTGGATGTTTTATCAAAAATAAAACCAGTGAAATAAAGAAGAGAATGGCATAGTAGATGACTTATGATTTTTTTAAATGATATCATTATAACCTGAAAGTATTAACTTAAATAAACTTTCCATCACACATATTATGTAACAATTCAACTTAACAGACAACCTAAATGATAGACTCAGACACAAGCAACAATCCAAGATCCAAAACTTGAATCCCAGGTGGATGGCGTGCATGGATGGTCAGTCAATGTGGTCATGAATTTAGAATTGAAGCAGACAAAGGGAAAAACCTCAGAACAGGCAAAGGTCCTACAGTACATGAGGAGATTATACAAGACACGCAAGGACAATATTACCACAACACAATGATAAGAAATAACAGGAACACAAGAAGCCACTGTCTACTTGGCGAAACAAGACAATATGGCAAATAACAGAAAACAGGTGTATCAATAGTTGTATCAATAGTGCTGAGACTGATTATTGATTGGGAACAGGCGGCACAGAAGACAGCAGAAAAAACACAACAAAGGGCAGAAGTGAAATTAACTAAGATTCAAGTGTCATAGTTAAATAACTGAGACCCAAAAAGATTCCCAACAGATTCCACAGTTCAAGGAAGATTAAATTTACAAGAGAGAGCAGAACCAAACACCAAGACAAGGCATGGACAGAAACAAAGGCCAGTCTGTGGGGTGGAGAACAGGGAAATAGTGAGGTAGCTTCAGGGTTGGCATAAATGGGAGGTATGAAAGTAGAGAACTGTCCTTACTTGTGTCCAGTGAAGGGGGAGCGGTTTACCAATGATCCAGCTGGGTGTTCCTGTGGGCTGAACCAAAAAGAGTGAGCAGGCAGGCTGCAATCCACAGGGCAGGTGAGAGGGCGAGGTGGCTGGAGACTGAGCGTCCCAGGCAGCGGCTGTGTGGAGTAGCTCCGAGGTGTGTAACAAAGGCGAGCCAACAAAGTGCTGGGTTGAGAGGGAAATACCAAGTCCTAGGTACTGCTGGTGAGCCGTGTCACCACAACAGAAGGTGAACAATCTGGTGACGAGTCCCCGATATAGCAAGTCCTAAATCCGCCGCCAGTAATCCGGTCAAAAGGAAACAGGTGTGGATGATCAGCCAATGAAGGGAGGCTTCTTGAGAGAATGCAGCCTGCCCATCAGCCCAACTTAAAACAAAGACAAAGCCAACACATAAACAAGCCATGTGGCCCACAACATGACAGCAAGAAAGCCAAGGATTATAAAATCAGACACTATGTGACAGAAGCCACAGGATATGACTTTTCCAACAAAAAGCATTTATTGCTCCTTATCAATATTTCAGTCTCCGGGTTACAGACTTCCTCTCTACCTGCTGCATGATATAATTAACATAAAGAAAGAGTTGTTGTGATGGAGCACCCGGTTGCCATTGCACCACTGGTTAGGTCTTTGGTGTCAAATATTCTTTCTTAAATGCTTTAAGGACGCCACAGTAGAAGTCTGCATTGACAGTCTGACCCTAGGAAAGCTACATGAATGACAAAGCAAAGTCCAGAGGCCTTTTTAGACTTTGAAACTGTTACTTCTGTGCAAATTGCAAATATGCACCTTTAAGTGGTCAAAAAATCATGTGACACGGGTCCTGATTGCGTGACATCCTGCAGAATGCTAACTCAGCTGGTCCTTGTATTAACACGCCTTTCACAACAGGAACATAATCAGCTCATATGTCTTGTAAATGTCAGTTATGACACATATATTGAGGTCTGTAATAGTACCAGAATCATGGCTGATGTATGCCAGGACATTTTCAGTATCAATGTTGTTATAGTATTATATTTGTGCAATATTGTATGGATTATAAAATGCAATCACCAGTGTAATGTAGTGGCTTATATGTCAAAACCTTCCTCAAGTAGCATGCATGCCTATCAGATTCGAAACAAAGAGCAGAGGAAATTACCCAGAGACTGACATGATCAATAATGAAATCACAATATAAGTGGTGCAGATGAATAATGTTAATTATTATAATTACCTTTCCTCTTGCTTGGCCGCTTTTTGGTCCTTCTTTATGGTGAAAGTGCAGTGATTAGAGAAATGTGGGAGGGTAATTTGAAAACTCGCTTCACTGTGCGTTGATTAATGTTGTCTTGTGTGGTGTTGGCCTGAATGCACAGGATGAGCTGGGGCTCATTCTGATGTGATTCAGTATGCTCCCTAAATGGTTTTGTAATTTTTGACACATCGTGTTCTGTTGTGATAAATGACTGCAGTGGCTTTACACCTCAGTTCAGCGGGTCTCGTTCGTGTCAGTGGAACACATATCAGCAAGTGCACAGAGTCACAGTCCCAGCAAATTCACCCAAAATTCATCCTGTCAATGCAGATTCATAGTAAATGGATTCATTATCTATTTACCATTATTTAAAAAGGGACAAACAATGACAACATTTAACTAGGACATATATGTCAACACAGCACCACATCAGCCGTTTTTTTTTTTTTAATATTAAAATAACATTACCATGCATGGCATCATCTTTATGCCAGATGACACAAGCACAAAAAACATGACTATATTTATTGTGC
This sequence comes from Pterophyllum scalare, assembly GCA_024447675.2. NCBI lineage: Eukaryota > Metazoa > Chordata > Actinopteri > Cichliformes > Cichlidae > Pterophyllum > Pterophyllum scalare. The sequence goes on from JAMQGT020011846.1 coordinate 32,864, forward strand.
TTGTGACACATCACATACACATTAGGCGATCCGCATACGTCCAGACTCCAAGAACACTTGAAGGAGAATGTATTTTCTCCTGAATAAGTTATATGTTGTGCACAAAAACATTTAGGGAACAATAAATCTCTCGGATCAGATCATGTATAACTCTGTACGGTGACACAGACGCTAAAGATGCAAAAAGCTCTTCAGTACTGATTTCTGGTGGCTTCGGTAGTCTCCCTCAGGGGGACTGCAGGAAGTCCACTGTGCAACATTATTATTATATGACCTCGTGGGCATCTGTCAGCCTGAGAAGGTGCTGCTGCACTGTTGCACTGAGTGAGCCTTATTACTACATACCACTTTGTACACACAAGAAAACTGCATTTACAAACACAAAAACCTTACAAAGAACCCATCTATGATCCATGCAGTTCAGTGCTGTTAGAGTCAGTTTAGCATTTTCCTTGATGCCTACCCAAAGACACCAAGTTTACATTAGCATAAATCAGGAGACTTAACGCGTTTCTGCTGAGAAGAAGGGCGAGAAGTGATATTTTGAGAAGGGATGGATTACAGGATCAGAGCTCAGGGAGCTTTTTGTTCTTTTATAATCCAAACTGTTGTCAAACAGTACTGATCTGGCTCACCGCTGCTTACCCTTTCCTCGCCTATTTAACATAACCTTTTTGTTTTACATAATCCCTATGTTCTAATTGCCCAACTTGAGGGCCACTGTTTAATTCCTCTTGGTTTTACAAACTGCTGTCAACAGGAAGATACCAAAATAAAACCTCACTGTAGCCGTCATAATCCCACAATTCTGTATTATTTCAGTAGCTGTAAAGTCACTTCATCTTGAACTCTATTGAGTGTAATTTGCATTTTACAAAAGGCAACAGATTTTAAAGTCATATTTGTTTTTTACAGCTTGCATGTATACAAAAAGGATATGCGAACCAAAAAAACACGACAGATGTAATGAGCGGTTTTATTCAGTTTGTCTTTGTTGCTGCTGCTGGTAGCATTTGTAATGATTGTATTATACATTAATGGTATTTTAGGGACTTCAGTATGAGAATATAAATGCAAGTCAATCATCAGGCCGTTTCATCGTCCTCCCTCGCTCTCAGTCTCAGTGTTTTGCTTTTCCACCGTTTCCTGTTGAGGATGAAAGTGCTGATGTAACCAATCTGTCCAGCAAAGCAGCTCCTGCTAAATCCATTTTCTCTCTTCCATAACAATCCTGATCTTTCCACATCCTCAGCAGCTTTCCTTCAGATTTCCCAAACTCTCACTTCCTTTTATCAGTCTCATCCAAGATCATTAATGATAAAGTTTATTATGTCCTTTAAATCAAAATCTATGTTGACTGGTCAAACCCATACATTTTCTTTTTATTTATGTTGCAGTAATTTTATCTAAAAAAAAAAAAATTTTTTAATATGATGTTAACTTCAAGCTTTTGAATTCCTGCATTTAATCGCAGCTGCAGCCACAGCAGATTATTTTATGTTTCCTCCGCAACACTGCAGGGAAATATAACAGATCTCTTAATATAGCAATGAAACAGAAGTTCAGAATAAACTTTAAGTATAAGAAAAAATCTTTATGCCTTTGCCTTAATTCTTCCTCAGGACACTTTTGTCTATCTATTAAAAATACATTATGGAACAAGAAAGTTTCTGTTTTTCAAGCAGAAACAATTCTTCAGCAGACTAGTATAAAAATCTAAATACATGTATACAGCAGGCATCGCTTGCAGTTCTGAATTTGTAACCTCACACAGATTCATATGCTGCTCCCAGTGTCTACTCACAGATAAGGAATCACAGTATGTACTCCACCATCAGGAAGGAGCAAGACCGCCCTTTTAGAGCCAAAACATCCAGTACCATCTGTAGACAGTCAGGCCTGCCTACTCCTAAAGGCTCCACTGAGGCCAACCTTTTTATAGGCCTGCTCATATAGTTATTTTCTGCAGAGCTGACAATAAAAATTCAGCCTCCAAGATGTGTGTCTAAATGTGGCCGAAGTAATTTTTAACAAAAGTTTTATTTTTGCCTAAATCATCAGATTTTCAATGTTTGGTTCAGTTTTTGTCTTTTCTGGAAAAACCTGAAAAAATGACAGCTTATTATTTTAAGAGGGTGACAGTATGATTCCTAGTTGCTAGTTTAATACTGTACATGCACCTTGCTAAAGATAAAGCAGTCTAATGCAGGAGTTCAGCCGTATGGTACTGTGTTTGGGTGTTAATTGAACGGCAAGAGTGTTTTGGAGGATTTTGTCTGTGATGCTTTTCAGCATTGCAGAGTCACTGTCAGAGGTTGCAGCTTAAAGGCTGAAACGCAGACTCAGGAGTGATGAAACACAAGGTGAGACGTTTAAGGCTGGTGCAGAGTCCTGCACTATGCATAACAGATACAGATACCAATCCGCTGTGATGTCATTCATTGGTTTTGGAGTCTGTTCAGTAGAGAGTTGCTCTTTAGCTAAAGTTATCTAGCTTTGTTAGCACGGTGCATCCATAGACCATCCATGTAAGTGACTGCCACAGGCACAGATGCCTGTTAATAAGTGGAAAAAATGATCACCAAAATGTGAGCAGAGCCTTATTTGACATTCTGTTAGTGCAATTAACTGCACAGCAAGCCACATTATTATTATAATTATTATTATTATTATTATTGTTATTATTATTATTATTAGTAGTAGTAGTCGTAGTAGTGGTAGCCAAAATTGCAGCCAGATAAATAATAATGCCTTAGACTTATATAGCGCTTTTCACGGTACCCAAAGCGCTTTACAATTCTGTGCACCATTCATTCACACCTCAATCATACTTGGTGGTGGTAAGCTACTAATGTAGCCACAGCTGCCCTGGGGCAGTCTGACAGAAGCGTGGCTGCCAATTCACACCTACGGCCCCTCCGGCCACCACCAACCACACAACCACATTCACACTTAGGCAATGTGGGTTGAGTGCCTTGCCCAGGCACACAATGACAGCACACGCTCAGATGTTACAAAAGGTACTAACTGCACAAACACTGTCAAACGGTCGAGTTCAATGGCTCAAATAAGCTGAGGTGAAGCCTAACAGGCAAGAACCCAAATATCAAAGTGTCCACCTCACCGATCATGCACAACTTCAAGGCTTAATTACTATTTAAAATGGTGAGTTATATAAAAGTTCATCCGCCATATAATTCTAGTGAAGGGAAATTTAGCTGTAGGGACCAAAACTTTTTTTAATTTTTTTTTACCAGGATAAAACATTTTTATTTCTGCTGTAAATTTGGGTATGTTAACATGAGAGTCTTTTTTTAACCTGCCTCATGAAGTGCAGTTTTTCACACTTGCTTTTCAATGGCAGGTGTTTTGGCTTGGCAAAAATAGGGTAGCTGATTCTGTCAGATAAAAAATATGTCTGACAGTGGATTATTACCTCTATGAATGTGATTTTTAAAAAATCCTAATAATGCCTTGTACTTCCTCTGGCTCCCAACAACACATAGATGAAGAGCAGATAAACACGGATTTCCTGATTTATTAGTTACTATGATTAAATCTTAAAAAAAATAAAATGGAGCCAATAAATGTTCTCCAGTTTGGTGACTGAACATCAGTCAAAGTAGAGATTCATTTCCTGTGATTCTGATTGGACACACTGGAAAACATTACAGCTGACCATGCTGCAACCGCCACTGTGAGAAAACCAGCTGTGTGCTGCAGGACTCGAGGAGAGTTTCCCTTCACTGTGGAGCAGTGCTGCTCATCACGCTGCTGTGGTTTGAGTCCTGAGCAGAAGTGGGAGGCTTTCTGCAGGGCTGAGCTCCTTGTAAGTTAAAATGCTGTCGTCTGTGTGTGTGTGTGTGTGTGTGTGTGTGTGTGTGTGTGTGTGTGTGTGAGCCACTCAGAGAGCCTGCCGCTGCACAAACCCATAAACAAAAACACGGGCACACGGAACACATGCCCACACACACCCACACACCAAAACACACTCATGCAGTTTAACTCACAAACGCATACATCCACAAATCATGTAGACACAGGCCCCAGAGACGCAGAGGAGGCGACAGATTAGTATGGGAGAGGCGGTAGTGGGTGTAAATTATTCAGGAGAGTGTTTGTGTGTTTAGATGGAGAAAGGAAAGACAGACTGGAGGCAGATACGCCAGCTGCACTTGTTCTGCTTTTCCTTTGGAAGAGTAAGAGAAATAACAAGTGCAGCTCGATGTGCAGAATCGTAATCTTAATTCCAGATAGCTTAATTGTTCATTCTCTTATTATCTGCATACTTCTTCTCCCACACATAATTAATTTTGATCCAGAAATATTTGGACATTGAAACATTTTCTTAATTTTGAGTCTGTGCACCACCACAATAGATTAAAAATGAAAGAATCAGGAGACAAATGAACTCCAAACTTTCAGCTTTAATTCAAAGGAGTTGAACAAAACTGTTGCATTAGTTCTTCAGCATTTGCAAGCATTTTTATAAAGAGTTCTCCATTCACAACTCTATGTCCATCTGCCTACCTACATACTGGTGCATATGTGTCCATCCATCCATAATCAGTCTGCACCACATCCAGCAAGCATCCATTTATCTGTCCATAATCATCATCAGCTAACTTCTGCCTCTTTCATTCACTTCACTGTTTCATTAAGATTTACATCACATCAGATTTCTTCCCTCACTGACACGGAATCATTCAGATTCACATTTAAACACCTCACTGTTTTTCCATCTCCGCCTCCCATTTCATCCCATCTCTACTTGTTTATCATATATATCAAGCAGTCTGCAGGGATTAAAGACGATTAAACTGTGGCTCACGATCAGCTGGTTCATCATGAACTCTTTAATCCTTCTTATCCTTTATTCTCTTGTGGTATTAAGTGAAGCCTGGCCTGCTATGAGTCATCTGAATTACGTTTCACCGCAAAGATCATGATTATGCAAGGTGATATAAATATATTTTCTTCAATAATCTTAATGATATGGTAAAATAACAAAGGGTCCTGCAGAAATAAAAGGCAGGTTGAGTCTTATATATATGGTCCAAAAACTAAGAACATCCAAAAGGCAAAGGAGAGCTCAAGGGAAATTCACAGGGTCACAAAAAGGCAAATACCTGGAGAGACAACAGAAGAACCAGCAATGACAGACGGGACTAGATGTACACCAGCACACGGTGGGGAATGGTTAGGGTGGAGGAGACAATAGTATGAGTGAGACAGTAACAAAGTAAGTTGTTAGCTGATTGGAATCAGCTGATATATTTTTTAAATTTAGCATACTTAATGAAGCAATGCAAACTTGCAATTTCAAATTGCAACTTGAAATTTGACACTATAATTTTTTTTCCAGGCATTTTTGAGACCTCATACAGGAAGCGTGTCATGAAATTAAAAAAAAAGAACAAAATCCCCACATATAATCTAAGAAAAATCTATAAACAAATTTTACATCCTCTGCATGTATCACAAGACAAAATCTATTTTTTATTCAGCATGATATTTTCCACAGGAAACTTTGGGCATTGATACTGTGGGATAGTTTGAACAGCAAATCTCCACCAGTTTAATCCCCATAACACAGTAACAGAAACAAGAACTGAATCTGGATGTTTCATCTGTTTTCTGATAATTCAGCGTTTGGGGTAAAACTGCCAAGGGTCATTATATCACCATACGGGATGAGGGGCTATCATATGAAAGCTCTCCCATTTACTTACGTTTTGAAACCAAGTTCATCTTCTAGCTGTAATTCCATCTCTGTCCAAACAATTGTCTTATATAGCCATATTTTAACGCATTTATAGCTTATGGACGTGAAACGATCATTAGTGTTTGCATAACCCTTTTTGAAATAACTTTGAAACAGTATATAAAAATTGTCTTTGCTCTGTAAGATAGAGTCTCATAAGCCATCAATGAACAGAACTCGCTTCAGAAACAACACACAAATTAGAGGCAGAGATCAAAGGGACACGAGTCTGAATAGTTCAGCACTGAACAGCGAAGGAGGAAGAGTCAGTACAAATCATACCAGCAGTGAAGTCATGGACAATAGAGGTCAAGCAAAATAATAAGGAAGTCGATCATAAACAGGACAGAGGGACAGGAGGTCACTGTATTGCCAAATATGATGTCAAAATTGAGAGCATAAAAAAAAAGCAAAGCATCCTGTGACTACATAAACACTGCATAATTAGAAGAGAGCATGAAAGAGGCTGATTGAAGCTGAGCACAATGAGAAGGAAATGAGAGAGGAAGAGTGTGGGAGTGTTTGGATGCAATAATGTGAAAAGGAAGAAATTAGTCTCCGGAGCAGAAAGGTTCCCTGTTTACGCTCTCATCCTGCACTGACTGAATTCACCGGAGCGTGGCATTTGCCTCCAGCTCTTCACTCCTCAGCGTCATGACTAACGAGTGATTTACCATGCAGTCATTCCTGGGAAGTGAAGGGGAAGAAGGACACGAAGAAGAAATTCTATAATGGAAGATTGGGAGGAATTATTGCACATAATTGAGGAATGAGTAGCTTTGTATTGTTATATTATGAAATTACATAAAAAGGGAAACAGCTAAAATTGTATGCAAATGTTTGTCGTGGTTTTAGATAACCTCTTAAAGCCAAATGTTTAATTGTTTCCAGCTGTTCTAACAAAGGCTTAAAAAGTGTATTTGCCTCTCATTCATGTAATAAATCTAACAATGCTGTTTCCATGTTCTGGGGCATTTACTCTGCAGAGTATATGAAGTTCATCACATCTAGGATTGGAATCAGTCCCTTTGTAGGGGAATGCAGTTCTGTCCTTTTACATTTTGTGCTTACTAAGGTCACAGTGTACAACTCTGCTCCCTCATATCTGAGTTACATCAGTTAAAAGTAGCGAGGATATTTGTGTGTGTGTGTGTGTGTGTGTGTGTGTGTGTGTGTGTGTGTGTGTGTGTGTGTGAACATTAACAGAGACTGACAGCACATACTAACTGAAAGCAATTTTGTAAGAAAGTGAAGCTGAATTGATCTGCTGAGCATACTGGGAAGGTTAGAAAGGTGGTTCTCAAAGTGGGGGTTTGGGGACCTCCTGGGGTCCACAGCTTAAATGATCTGCGTAAATAGTTCGCTATAAATTATACATTTAAATATCACGTGTATGTCCACGGTACTGTACAAACCATGGTGGGAGGAGGACTCCTTCGAACAGCTCGTCTTTGTGTTATTACTGTTCAGTTGTGCCTTACACTGTTCTGCATGTCTCTGAGGCCTCAATGTAAATGCTTGTTACCTTTACTCCTCTCCTTGTCTCAATCTCACCTCCTCTGCTCACATCTCTGGAAAGGAATAAGATTAATAAGAGGATGTGCAATGTGGGAAATAAGAAAGGGCAGTTCTTTTGAGCTGATTCTTTCAGTCCATTCCCCTGTGTATATATAGTCCTGGATTCCCTCTTGTCTTTGTCAGATTGTCTGCTGTGCTGCCTGTGTTCACCTGTTTTTGCTCCCATGCATTCATACTATAACTGTTCCTGTGTCAGATGTGTGTCACAAATGTCCACGAGCACAAAAGGGAGCAAACATTTGTTTAATCAGTGAGGAATAGAAAATTTTCTTCCTCATAGATAGATAGATAGATAGATAGGGATCCCTGTCCCCAAAAGTTCAAGAATATCTCAATTAGAAAGTTATAATGCTAATTAATTGCTCATCTCATTTATCCACAGTGAGCCCTCAGAACAGCTTCAGTGCACCATTCCATACGTTCTCCTAGTCTGTCACGTTACTATAAAATCTCCCACAGGTGTTAAACTTCACAGTGTATGATTTACATCATTTTCAGCTGCATCGTAGCTGCCAAAGCACCAGCACCTTGAGTGTGTTGTGGAGTCTGCATAGAGCTGCCATCACATCTTCGCAGCATTGGCTGCTTCAGCTCCTTTGCGTCGGTCTGCTCACAGACAGAAACAGCTTTATATTCTTTACAGCAGGTTCTGCAGTCTTTCTATTTCTCCACTTACTGACATTTTTGTAAAGCACAGAAAAGCTGCGCTGTTATAGTTATATGCTCCCACCTCTATCATACCAACGTACAGTTTTTATTACAACTTTGTTTAGCGTCTAGAGAAACTGAGAACAATCATATGGTGGCTGTATTTGATTTGTTTTCCTGGACCTTTTCTAAAGTAGAGAACTAAACAGACTGTACCACAACATGGGAGAACAACCATTCATACCTATGGTCACTTTAATCACCAATTAACCTAACCCCATGCATTGCTTTGGGAAGAAGCCAGAGTCCCCAGAGAGACACAGGGAGAACATGCAAAGTCCACAGAGGCAGGCCCCGGACTGCCCCAGCTACCCAGAGGCAACTGCAGAGGTTAGAGGTTTCTAGAAAGTGAAAGGCTTTCCTCTTTCACAGCCAATAATAATGTTGGATGCCTTTGACAGAAAGTACTTATCAAATGTTCATCACTGGAGCGGCGCCATAAGAAGAGAGAAGTTGGTAGAAAAGAGCCAAATTTACTGTGAAGAGCAATTTGAAGTTTTCTGGTGGTTGAACATCACTGAGCAGAGGCTCAGCTGACGGTAGGAGGTAGTAACAGGACCCCCCCAGAGTCCAGATGCTGGTGTTGGTGGAGCAGAGGAAGCAGATGACTGATGGACACTTTGGAGACTTACTGGACAATCTGGAGGAGATTGGGAGTGGGATGTATGAAAAGTCGAGCAACAGATCAGTGTTTTATAAAACACACTCGAAAAGTTCATCACTTCTTAAAGGGGCCAAGTTCCACTTATAGTAGAATTTTCCTGCACATCCACTTTATTCGTACGTTTGTTAGCGTCTTGCTAACAAACAGATGCGCAAACAAACCGAGCCCATCACGTAACCTCCCTGGTGGAGGTAATAAATTGGCACCCATTGTTCCTTATTTGCCCACATAAACTCTGTTTTTCTCCTCCTACTCTGCAGAAAAGAGCAGAGCTAGACAATAATCTCAGAACATATTTGGAAAAGAGAATTTATTATTTTAATTATGAGAGGTATTCTTCAGTTGAAGAAAGTTGTGTGCGAATTGGGCCCGAGGCTTACACACCAGGCCGCTGCAGTCTGAAGTCAATAGTCTGAAGCTGCAAATCTAACTGGCTTTATAAAATGCATTTAAACTTTAGAGGATAAAAAACCCTAAAATAAAACCCAAAAGTATTGGCTATTTACTACGTTTTTTTTTCTTCTATATCTTCAAAGCTGTAACACAGCTGGTCTTCCAAATGTGTCATATGTAAAACATTCCTGTGAGATTTTGCACCATGACTGCATCATGTCAGCATGATCTGTGCTATCAGGCTCTCGCTGTCAGTCAGGAGGCTTCTTTCTCCTACAAAGAGGTTTTAGCTCCTACCAAATTAGTCTGAACTATAGCAAAAAAAAGTTTACATCCTCTCCAAATGTGTTTGATTGCAACTTTATCAAAGACCTGTTGCATAACATTGGATATTGGACATGTTGCACATGCAGAGCTTTCTTTTTCTTTTTTCAGCTCACCACAAAAGTAAAGAGTCAGTGTAGCCCACAAGTGTCACAAGTGGGCTGCGGCAGTAAACGTACTGCATCCATAAAATCCATAAAAGCGTCCCCATTCTTTAGTGTAAAGGAGTGCACTCTAAATGAATGATGAGCACGGAGCAGTGGGTGTTCAGAACGAGCTCGATTGTGCTTCAGCTGTGGTAAAGTCAAAGGAGCAAAATTTTCCAACAAGAAACATTCCGATTGTTGGAGTCTCGTTCAGTGATTTCATTCACTGTTGGATTTGGGAAAAATCAGATATTTAGAGCACTGTTTTCTTCTTCTGGTGTTTCATTGCTGTCTAAGATGGCGATTCAAGAATCACAGAGTTTCTGTTTTGTGTCAAATATAAAATTTCACACCATATTTCGACCCGAACTGGTGTGTTTTGAGTTTTCTAGTTTAAGTTGAGTTTTGCACGGCTGTAGCCTAAAGTACCCCTGACAAAATTAGGTCCTGAAAGGACTTCAAATGGGCCTCAAAATGAGGTACAACTTATTTTCAGCACCAGCATTTCTCTAGGGATGGCAATGTCAGGTCACTCTGTCCTTCTGCCATTTTGGTCCAGACTGAAACATCTCAGCAGCTATTAGGGGAACTGTGGTGAAATTTGGCACTTTAAATTCATAGTTTATGGTCCCTTGGTTTAGAGTATCTATCCTTATATCTTCAGTGATCTCCTAACTTTTCATAACTAGGGAAGTATCTGAACATCTAAACGATGTTTTCCAAGATGATTTAATAATCAGATTTCACTGAATACTATTCTCAGGCTTTCCCTCACCTCAATTTTCAGCAGTTTGCTATTAAATAGCTACTTACACAAATTCATGTCAGAGTTTCCCATCATTCCAGAGAAATTAGCACTGACTGTGGCGATTCCGTTTCTTTGAACGGGCTGGTTTTATCAAGTTAAATCCTGCTGGATCCAGGTCATTAGTTTCATTCTGCACAGTAAGAGAATTTCTCTCCCTGCCTGCTGTCCCACCTCATCGACAAGACAAGACTTGTAATTCTGTCTATAATCACAACAGAATTAGTTAAAGGATCTGTTGTTTATGCACGGCCATCTGGACTCCTCAACTTTGGTAAGTCTTTCAGAACTGAGCAGAGAGCTGCCGGCTTGATTCACCAGACTGGTGCAGAATATCCTGCGAAGGTGTAACTCTCACTCAGATGTGCACTTAGTTCCTCTGTAGATTTGCCTTTTGAGCTTTGTTAACTATTGTTTTGTGTTCTTCTGACAAAATGATGTGTTTCACTCTGCTGGTGACTGAGTGATGGACTTGGTCCAAAGGTGTGTTTAATTAAATGTACCTCTGAGGCTGCAGGCCTCCACTCACTTTGAACTCACTCTCAGCACTTGATGTCAAGCAAAGTCATTACTGTTAACATTTAGCACCCATGGGTCAGTACAGGGTCACTGTGACTGATGCAGAGTGAACAGACTCACAAAGAGGCTCAGCCGGCAGAAGAAATGAAAAGTCTCACAGCTGCAGCGCTGCGTCCTCTGTGTGAGCGGGATTCATTTCTCTGGAGAGCTAAGTGCTTCACCCTGAAGCCTGACGTTTTTCAAATAAGCTGAGTCAAGAACACTTCAGTGCTTTCACTGCAATGCTTTATGGTCTTAACTGCTGCATTATGACAAAGTACAGTATGCACACGTATATGTCACGAGTTTGAGTTTGTAAAAGCTCTTTAATGCAGTTTACATAATGTTTTTATGTATCCATCGACATCTCTGCACCAAGTATTTGCATTTAAATGAGGGCACCCGTTTGAAAGTTGGATTAAGACGCAGGAGATGTTTCACACGCGTGCTCATTAACACGTCACTTGGACATATTGTTTTCAGAACTGAAAGTAGATTAGATTCAACTCATTGTCACTGTGCACACAACGAAATGATCATTCATCCAGAGACAAGCATCTGCAGTCATGCAGCCAGAGACCGGCGCTACCGTTAGGCAATGTGGTGGACCTTACCCAAGGACACAACGCAGCGCAGGGACAGGGGCTCGAACCAGCAACCCTCTGCGCCACTGCCACTGGAGAGTAGATATCCGCATTTGTAAAGCTGCTCTCTAACCTTTCGAATAAAGGAAAGAGCAATGAAACCCATGTTTGCAGATATTACTGCTGTATTAGATTTCAGGTTTTATTTATCATGGATTTTTATAAATATCTCACCCAGGGAAATTCCAGTGTTTACTCTTTGGATCTTTTAGGCAGTTATTTAAATTGCATTCAAATTACTTTCAAATATTTTTAACAACCAAAACAACCTTTGAAGGCTCCACAGGGCTTTCTCTGTGAGCTTTCAGTTTTGCACTGTCATAATACAGGGGTTGGACAATGAAACTGAAACCCCTGTCATTTTAGTGTGGGAGGTTTCATGGCTAAATTGGACCAGCCTGGTGGCCAATCTTCATTAATTGCACATTGCACCAGTAAGAGCAGTGTGTGAAGGTTCAATTAGCAGGGTAAGAGC
>JAMQGT020011847.1:0-101369 GCA_024447675.2 Pterophyllum scalare
ATACACAACAAAAACATAATCCAGATGTTTTATCAATCCGCTACTAAAAGCATTTCCTATTTTGAATATGCCACCATGTTGTAAGCATAAACTATCATGTTTTTAATGCAACAAAAGGAAGTGACATCATCTTGCTGTGAACTGTAGTTTTTTTTATTATTGAAGGCCTTTCATAGCTCCACTGGTGTTTGACTTCTCTTTGCGGTTGGTGCGTGTGTGCAGACAGACAGCACATAAAACAGCTGCTGCTGTGTTTTTGTTGAAAAACTGGGGGCTGCATAACCTTAATGCTGTAATGCTTTTTATTCACAAGCATCCTCCAAATTATGTTTCTACTGTAGGTCTATTTTTAATCGCTAATCAGGAAATAAAGCATAAAAAACATTTTGAAGTAGCCCCTCGGTACTGAAAAGGAGTGGGGGTTGGGGGGCTTCTGGCACTAAACGATCGCTGGTTATAGCGATCCGTTCTGGTGGCTACAGCTGAAGTAAAGAAAAAATAACAGCTAACATTCTTTGCACAACACACACGTGCAAGCACACATGCACACTCACAGCACAGAGCAGTGGGGGGCGTGGGAAAACTTGTCAGCGGTGATCCACTCATGTTAAAAGGTAATTTTTCCAAATGATAGAAATCCGTCGCAGAACTAATGTGGATGAAATGCTCCTCTTACACGGAGCCACCTGAGCTAAAGAGTTAAAACGAAACATCAAAACAACAAATTTGTGTTGAGGGTTTTTAATAATGGAATTGAGTTACTCATGGAATGTTTGCAACCCTAAAATTTGCATTAAATTTTCAATGTGTGTATCAAAATACCTTCCATGCTGTAATTTTTTTTATTTTACTTTTTTTTATTGGAAGCCTGAATGTTTTATTTGATCTCATTTTTCCTCTTACTTCTCCTTGCGTTCATGCTGGTTGTCATTTCGATTAATGTAGCGCACACACAACAGTGACATCAAACGTGCACGTTGTCAATGAAACGGCCCGTGCTCTGTGATAGATTGCAAATTGCAGTGAAATGATATAGGCGCAAGTGGTGATAATAGCAGCAACGTAGCCGGGGTGGAGTCCGCAGGGTACGCTCCTGGGAGAAGGCAGAGTGTCCTAAATGTCCGAGTCCATGACAAGACCGAGTACAAATGCGGCCGAGTCCATGACAGGACCAACACCATCAAAAAGTGGTCTCGAGACCGCTCTCGAGACCAAGACCAATCTCGAGTACTGCAACACTAGAGGGAAAGCGCTTGGTGGCATCTGTAGGGCCCGACAAGGTGCAGCCTGAAGGGGAGACGTGGGCCTGCCCTGCTGCAGGCCAACCACCCACAGGAGGCACCATAGGGGTTGGGTGCGGTGTGTGTTGGGCGGTGGCCAATGATGGAGGTCCTAGTGGACTGATCCCTGGCTATCAATACTGGCTACTGGATCATGGAATGCCACCTCACTGGTGGGGAAGGAGCCTGAGCTAATGCATGAGGTTGAGATACCGGCTAGATATAGTTGGGCTCACCTTATTGCACAGCCTGGGTTCTAGAATAAGTCTCATGGAGAGGGGCTGAACTGAAGTAGATAATTAAACTGTAAGTCCTCTGGAACTGAAGTGAGAGGCAGTGGGCTGGGGTGGGTATCCTTGTATCTCCTCGGCTTGCTGACTGTATGTTGGAGTTTTCACCAATGGATGGGAGGTCACTTCCCTGAACCTACTGGCCAGGGAATGGGTCCTGACTGAGTGCATTAAATGTTGTTTGCACCAAATGACTAAACTGTCATTCAGCTTGTGTGCCATTAAGAGTATCCAGCCTTCTTGAAGTCACTGGGCAGGGTGCTTGAGGGTGATCAATCTGGTGACCCCATAGTCCTACTGGGAGACTTCAGTGCTCACATGGGCAATGAGACAAGAGGAATGGCCTGAGTGATGTTCAGTTAGTGTACCTGTGTGCAAACCATAGCTTGTGTGTGACAAAGCACCATGTTCAAACATAAGGATGTCCATAAGTGCACACGGTACCAGGACACTCTAGGTCGCAGGTTGATGATCAATTTTGCAATTGTATCATGTGGATACTCGGGTGAAGAGAGGAGCTGAGCTGACAACTGATCACCACCTGGTGGTGGACAGACCTGGCACACCTAAATGTATAGGGACGGTGCACTGGGAATGCCTGGCAGAAGCCCCCTATTCTTCTCACATACAACATCTTCAATAATCGGGCCCCATCTTATCTTAAAGACCTCATGGTACCATAACACCCCACTTCGCTCTCAGACTGCAGGCTTGTTTGTGGTTCCTAGGGCATTTAAAAGTAGAATGGGAGGCAGAGCCTTGCAGGTTTCAGGCCTGTTGGATAAATTCAAAAACTTATCAACAACCAAGGCCACGCGATCAATCTACAGTAAAGATATTTAACTTTCTTGCAAGAAAATTAGGAGCAAGTAACAATGGAACAAGCTGTCAGTCTCTCTCACCAAGCCACTCTTATACACTCGAGCACATGGTACTCAGGAAGGAGCGTGGGTGATAGAGGAAGTAACCGAAACACTGACGTCTCTAAGGTTCCACTTAGTGCAGCTCCTAAAAGGTCTCTGTCTCAAATGGAAAGTCAATTCTGCACTTTACTATAGCTAAAATTAAAACACATGACATTAGTATAGCCTTTCACTTCTATCAACTTTCTTGGTACACAAACATGAAACTCAGACAGGTCAAAGGAAGGCCTCTGGCCTGCAGTTAGACTCTGTCTTACACTTAGTTAAAGTTTCCCTTTATGTAGGCATCTCTTGTTCATCTTTAACAAAGTCACTTCAATGAGCAATACATATATACATAAGCATAATGATGATGCACTGAATGACCTGATGGGGGCACAAAACTTATGGATTGATGCTGTTACCTTCTTCTTACCCAAAATGGAAGAGAGGTATAATTTACAGAGTATGACATTTTTACAGTTGTAACTTTACATTATCTTACCTGTGGAGATGTAGAGGTTTACCAAATGGATAAGAAGGTGTCTGATCATTTATTTTCACTGAAATGTCAGTTGAAGCAGTTATTTAAGTCGTTACTTCATACAGATGGTGTGTGAACGCCCAAGGACAGCACACACATCAGAGAGATAAATCGAGAGCCCATTAAAGACAATGAAAGAGAATACATTAAGTGAGCTTCCACAACCAACAATAACCCACTATAATGTGTTAAAAGTACTAGAGTCTGGGGTTCCAGATTAGGTCATGGCGTGCACAAGCAACCATATGTACTAGGGCTGAAATTCAGGAGCCCATATTTGAGTATGACCTGTGGCCATTTGTTGCAGGTCTTCCACTACACTCCTATTACTTTTCTGTCTACTCTTCACTGTTGCGCTATGCCGTAAGGGCTAGGACCTATATTTTTTAAAAGTCAATAAGCAGTGTCAGTGAGTCAGGTAATTACTGTAGCTTACTGCTTTGTTTATCTTACTTATAAAAACCTGCTGTCTTCACTTTTATTCTTTTTCCTTGTTTGAGCATATGAGAAACAGAAGTATGTTGTGGAGCTTCTGCTTCTTGCTGGACCTCTTCATTAGCTGTTTCTGAAATTACTTTTCTAGAAATATAAGATTTCTAGAATCTGCAGGAGCACTGCACACTTATCAGCTTACAGTTTTAACTCCTGTCCCTGAAAGTTTTCTAACTGAAATAAAAAAAATATTTTTCAGTTGTAATTGTCTCTGTGAATTATAATTATGTGACAGGCTGGTGACCTGTGCAGGGTGTACCCTCCCTCTCGCCCTATGGCAGCTGGGATAGGCTCCAGCCCCTCTGTGACGCAGAATTGGATAGGTGGAAGCAAATGAATAGAATATTTGATTTTTATTAGGCCATGAGATGGGTAAGTGATTGGCAGCAATATGTTTTTTCATGCATTTTATTGTATTTCCTGCAGTGACAAATAAAAAAAAAAATCATACTTGAGGTTCTGAAGACAAAAAATGTCACCTTCTCAAAAAGTGCTGTAAAAAATATAGAACAAAAGAGAAAGAGGGTGAGAGACAGAGTGGGTGAGAGAGAGACGTGGTGGGAGATTTTATAGCTGTGTGTCTGTCTGACTGTGAGAGTCCAGCTAAGGTAGAGTGGAGAATGCAAATGGACAGACTGTGGTGGTCTTTGCGTGTAAAATGCATGTAAAATTCCCATATTTCCATGTAAAATTCACGCTGCTTCTTACTTATGCATTTACTGATGAGAGAGGGGCCTGCAGCAGCGCCTTGTAGATTTGAGCTGATTCATTTTTTGACCTGTAAACACCAGGCCATGTGCCGTAAAATCTTGTCATCTCCAAAAGGGCCAATCCTGCACTACTGTTCATACCCATAGCCATGGCTGCAGTGCAGGTGCATAATCTACCTGAGCGAGAACCAAAACAAAGTCCAATTTTGTTTTGGTTCTTGCTTCTGAGGCCTCTTTGAAGCACCGAAAGGTCCCTCATTATTTATTATTATTGAATTAGGTTTCTAATCCAGAATCTGGCCTTCAAAGAGAAAAGACTTGAAGTTGGACATCACACACGCGCACACACACATACACATGTGCACATGCATGCCCGTGCACACACATACACGATGATCCAACATCAATAGTGACACACACTTAATATTTCGGTAGCAAGAAAACCTTACAGAAAATAGTAAAAAGTGTGAACTTTTGATGCATGCATTGAATGGTAAAAAAAAAAGTAGCGTCACCTGGTGGACAAATATAAAAATCAAAATTTCAAAGTTAGTAGTTTCAATGGTTTTGAATGGGACATTTTCTGTCCCTAAGATCACGAGTGTAAGTTTTTGAATTGCTAAGCTAATTTAGGCTAATTTTAAAAACTTTTGATTTGATTTGACAGTTCTAAAATTTGTTGAAAATGATTACCCTCTGGAAAATTTGAGTTATTTTCAGTCAGCACAGACAAAATGGCAGGCAAATAAAAAAAATGCAAAATGTCCCTAATAGCTCCTAAGGGTTAATCTTAAATAAATTAATGTGCTCATCTACAGCAATGGAACTGACTAGTCGTAGGAGGTATTGGAGCAGCGACGGCTTGTCTTTTACCAGGTTTTAACCACCTTAAGGTGCCAAAATTCAGTGTTTGTTAATTGTATAACAATTCTAGAAATACTGCTATGTGTTCATACATATTCAAATATTGGAACAATGACGGCAGTTTTACTATCCTCCTGTCCACCATCCAGTCCAGGAGGTGGCGGTAATGAACCTGCGTAAAGCTCTAACGAAGAAGAAAATTGACGTCAGAGTCCAAAGGTAAAACTCCCTAGTCCAGCAGCGATTCGCACTGGCTTCACTCAGTCAGCTGGGAGCAATCGGAAATAGTCTCCGGCACTCTGCATTTGTGTTTTGACGTTTATGAAACGGTGACATTTGTGCGAAATGAGGCCGAGGACGCGGCACGTCCTGCTGCTGTGGATGCTGGTTTGTTCCTGCACGACGCAGGCGATAGAGCCCATCAGCACCACTATAGCGGTCGGCATGGCTGCGGCTCTGACCGGCTTTTTAGCTTCCTATCAGAACATTTTCTACTATTTTCACGAGTGTTGCCGACCGGAGTGGATAGCTTTCAACGAAACAGGTAACATACCCAGCAAACACACCTGAATCAACTACTCACAAATAACTATTATACTGCTATTATGGTAATTAGCGTTAGCCGAGCGGTTGGATTAGCTACGTGAGAAACTAGCCGTAAAACTATTTTAATTGTATGAACACGTAAGAACCAACTTGTGTAGTTTAAACTTTATAGTAATCGGTGCTGCATCAATTAAGCGGATAAACATTTTTTTTGCGTCGTTTGTCACGTGTTCGTGACGTAAACGGAAGTTCCTCGTTGTATAGCACAAGAAGCTAGTTGGTCTGCATGTTTAGCGCGTTTTTTGCAGTGTTTGATTTTACTAAAGAGAACGACTGATATCAGTAATCAGTTGGTTTTAACGATGAAAGCGGAATACGCATGTTTGCTTTTACATGTTTTATTAGCATCCGGCGTGCTGGTTAACGCGTTTGATCCGATCACTACGACGGTGGTTGTCGGTATAGGTGCGACTCTGGGGCGGACGCTCTTTAATTATTTCCATGAAAGCTGTGATTCCAGATGGATCGCCTTCAACGCCACAGGTGAGCAGGTGCCCCGTGCAGTGTAGAGCGCTCTGTTCCTCATACACCGTTTGTTTGACCTCGGTTAACGGTGCAGACATCCGTAACGTGAATTATTTACGTTACCGTACAGCGTAGACGTTAGAGCCACTGCACAAATAACCCTAAAAAAAAAAAAATAGCTGGAAGTTAACTTTGAAAGCATAACTGTTTCATTCTCTGGAGCTTGAAAAAAAAGGCGACTGGACTTTTTTTTTCTTGCTTCAAAGCTCCAGAGACTACTATGACCTGGATGACTGAGAAGCTACACAGACATGTAAGATTTTTAAATCGCTTTTCAGCGGTGAACAATGCGTGACCCCTTCAGGTGGCGTCTAAAGCACCTGAAAAGACCACACTGTGGATTAATGTGCTGTGAATGTTTTACATGAACTTTTATCAGCCTAAAAAATTATGAAAATCCTCGCTTTGTCTGAACAGCTCATTTAAAATGAGCACTTAAATGGAACAAATACCTGCAGCAAAATAAAAATGAAAGTTCTGTCTCACACAGTAAGCCTCATTTTAAAAAGCACTGCAGGCATGCCAGACAAAGAACCAAGAGTATGTAGATGGGCTGGTCTGCTATTCTGATATGAGTGCAATGTGTGCAGTGTATGATTAAAGAGGGTCTTCCAGTTGAAGTTCTTAAAGTCCAGACTGTGGTCCTTTGTTTTTTTTTAAAATCCTCCCAGCTGGGCAGCTTGAGAATTTTGAGAGCAGCTTAAAGTACTTGGGTCACATGTACTTAAAGCTTAAGCAATAATTGCAGCTGGAGTTTGATCCAGATGTTTTATGACAGTCATGCAAAAATTAATTATTGTATCTGCCCATTTTCTTCACATCTTATCCAATTCAGGGGGTTGGAAGTTTCCCAGATGCCAGTAGGCAAAATGCAGAGTACACTTTGGTCAGATTACTAGTTCATGGCAGTGCAAAATTAAATAGTTACATTTTTTGTTTGATTATTGATTTGAATTTTAAGAATTCTATTTTTTATTCTTGCCATTTGACTACTTCTGCTTTGTGGAGCACGAGCCTCCAAAAGTTTGTGCTGTCTTGTCAGAAACCTGTCGATATAGCTTGCCACTAAGTGAACAGGTAAATATATAAATGATCCAGGTGAGGAGTGTGTGAAACTTTTTTAGCCACATGCCTTCGACTACTAATTCCTTTGACATTCTGCCGTGCAGGTCTCAAATACGACCTGGATACCAAGCTCTTTGGGCAGCACCTTGCTTCACGCATCATCTTAAAAGCTGTGAAAGGATTCATGACCAATCCAAACCCGAAGAAGCCCCTGGTGCTCTCTCTGCATGGATGGACCGGCACAGGGAAGAACTTTGTCAGTAAGCTGATTGCTGAAAGCATTTACAAGGAGGGAATGGCCAGCAGCTTTGTTCATGTGTTTACGTCCACGCTTCACTTTCCGCATCCAAGTCAAAATGCGACCTACAAGGTACGGAGAGGCAGGCATTTTACTTTCAAGTGAAACTCAGCAGCGTTGTTCTGCTTGGTCAGCTGAATCTGCTGCTTCTCTCTCCCCAGTCTCAGTTACAGCGGTGGATCAAAGGCAACGTCACAAACTGTGAACGCTCCACGTTCATTTTTGACGAGATGGACAAGATGCATCCCGGCTTGATTGACAGCATCAAGCCCTACCTGGACTACTATGACAAGCTGGATGGGGTTTCTTATCGGAAATCAATCTTCATATTTCTCAGGTGAAAAGCTGAAAGCATTTCCACAAGATGGGCTTATAAAATATGTACTTTACTCCACTAAGTCACGTTGTGCAGGTTCTGTATGTGCGTGTTGAACAATGCTGCAGTATGTGAAAGAGAGACGCTCTCGCAATTCACAAAAGACTTGGAGAAAGAGAAGGAGCACTTTTCTGAATGAAGAATAGCTAATAGTCCCAGGGTGGCTCAACAATGGCGTGTCTGTGGCTGAGAGTTAATGCTGGTTTGATAAATGTTTTTTTTTTTTTTTTGAAACCATTACAGAAGCTACTTTTGGCTGCTTCCTTATTCACAAAGTGTCACCATAGTGGTTAGTTCTGCAGATTTGATTTGGCAGATTTTTATGCCTGATGCAACTCCCAAGGGATTTGTCTCATCCCAGTCTCAAAGCAGGGATCAGTTGCTTGTTAGGTGAACGTGTAAACCACTACACTGGAGCCACTAGTAGATTTGTGATATATTCCTTTTATTTGCTAAATGGAGCAGAGGAACTGAGAGAGGTGATTCCAGTGAGACTCCGAGCTGTTGTGCTGTCAGTTGGTTTTTGGTACATCAGTGTTTTGGGGGGATTTATGGGTCAGGGTTCTAGCCAGCGGCTGAACGCCCAGCGCTGCACCAATGCCAAGGCGGGAATTTCATCGGTTCACTGTTCTATTATTGCAGTTAGCTAGCGGCACACACCCCGCGCAACTTTGTGCATCTTACTTTAGAGCAGTGAAACACAGACCAGAGGGATTCACGCTCCCTATTGGTGTCAAGTCAAGTCAGATTCAGGTGTCTTCAGTGACTTGTGGGACCAACCATTTTCACAGAATATTACATACACAATATTATCCAACTCTTTACCATCACTGAATTAGAAACACGCCTGCCTGAAATTCTTTTCTGGCTAGAACCCTGTGGGTGTTTGCTATACTTATCAGCAGTGAGGTAAACTGAGGAATGATGGTCGCTGCTGAGTGACAGCACACAGTTGAAGGCCAAATCTAATATGTTGCCCATTTCTAATGTTTCTCATAGTAACGCTGGAGGGGAGGGCATTATACAGACAGCTTTAGATTTCTGGAAACGAGGACGAGATCGAGAAGAGATCGAGCTCAAAGACCTGGAAACATCGCTCTCTCTATCTGTGTTCAACAACAACCAAAGTAAGTGTAAATTGCGCTTTATGTCATGATTTATAAGTTAGTTTTGATGATTGACTGTTCCAACTTGAAATGTCTCTCTAGGTGGCTTTTTTCATACAAGTTTAATAGACAAGAACCTGGTGGACTTCTTCGTCCCATTCTTGCCTTTGGAGTACCGACACGTCGTCCAGTGTGCCATGGCCGAGATGAGAGACAGAGATTTGCAGCCAGACCAGGACGTGGCAGACAAGGTGGCCAGAGATTTAGTGTATTTCCCCAAATCTGAGAGGGTTTTCTCTGTGAAAGGCTGCAAGACGATAGAGAGCAAGTTGGACTATTACACATAATGTCCGCATCTGAAGGACGCTGTGTTGGGTCACTGTGTGCACTTTTACTGAGAACAACACTCAGCCAAATGACTAAAGAGAGGAAGGCAAACTCAATGAAGGAGTCTCTGTGAGGGTTTATTTGTCTAGCCTTGTTACCGTGGAGATGATGGGAAGCCTTCTGTAGTGTTACGTTTCACTCGCACTGAATGACGGGCCTAATGAAGAGCACAGTGTGAGCTGAATAAATATCCACTGTAACGGATTAGAGCTTATATCAGTTTTTCCTGAGAGCTTCTTATGGGTGCAGGCTGTCATTTAGTCAATGAAACTGTCACTGTTCATTTGCTTTTGTGAACGTGTGATGCATTCATATTACTGGAAAACACCTGCCTTAAGTCTTCATTTAATTTTTTTGTGAACTTTTTAAAAAACCTTTTTACATACTCGCCCACTCTACATGTGATTCTGTTAAGTCAAAGAAGGACTTTGTGGGTAAGATCATCGCAGCAGAACCGCTTATAGGAAAGGAGAACTGTGCAGACCAAAAAGTAATAATGCAGAGTAGTTTTACATGTCTCATTAAAATCAACATTTGCTAAACATATTTTCTCCTGTTAATATCTAATTTGCTCTGTGATTCATTGCAAATATGTCATGACTAATATACTGTCAGTATGTTTGTTATGCATGTATGTAACCTTACCTGAAAGGATACTAAGGAAGTTTTTGCATCACTGGAGCTGCAATTGGACCCTGCATGAACTCAGGATACCTCCCTCCCTCCCTCTCTCTTGACTGTTTCTTATTTTGATTTAAAGAAAGTAAAAATCCAGCTGAATGATTTTCCTCAAAGCACAATATTGTCTGGGAAGGAAGAGCAGGAAGTGTGCTGTTATCGTGGCACCTTGAAAGGAGGAAGTGATCCGCTGGTTCTTCAAAAGCTGAAGAACCAGCTCCCTCTGACTGTGAGATAATTTTTGGTGTGGATAGAAGGCTGATTTAATAAGCTTCTTAGGTTTAAATGTCACAAGAGCAGCAATGCACAAATAAAATATCCAGTTTATCCAGTTTTTCCAGTTTTCTTTCGGTCACTGTTTTTCTGCGCCACATTTCGATCACGCATAAGCACATAGCAAGACACAGCTGTATACAGATGGCACAAAGTGTATCTAAAACCCCTGCACAAAACAAAACAAAAATAGCCAAATATTAATTGTTCTGGCACATCAAAACCAAAATCTTCATGAAGTCATTCCTTAATTAAAGTGGTTGGGACCTTCAGGTTAGGAATAGCAGCTGATTATGGCTCTTTGACTGAAACATGAGTTGTGTAATGATCAAATAGCTTGCAAAACCTGACTGTGCAAAGTCTAATGGGCGAAATAAAGAGCAGTGTGAAGCAGTTGTAATGTGTATTTTGCAGGAAGACCTTGTTCTTGTGCCAATATAAAGTTTGTAGTAAAATGTGTAGCTGAAAAAAGCTTTGTTGCATATATGCAACTTAGAAAAATTGCAAAGTTCAAAGCATTGGTGCATTTCACATACTTGAAACAGACTGACAGTGAGTTTTGAAATGCATCTTTAACTGGAATAAATGAAATATTGTGCATTCATTTTTGGGCATTAGTTTTAGTGGCTTTAGTTTTAAATGTACCATATAAATAAGATGTACTTCAGATTTGAAGTACTTACTACAGTATATTGCTGTAACGAGACCTCAAAGCATCAAACAGCTGCCACTAAAGCAGACATGAATCAGTCTGATTTTAGCTTTGAGTTGGCTTCATGTAACAGCTGAATTTGTCTGGATCACACACTCAATACTCCTTTGTTAAACACAGAATCTGAACCCTCAGTATTAGCAACAATGTTACAGTTTACGCAGTGGAAATCATCATGACAGCTTTACTGTTTGTCAGGCGTGTGCACAACCATGCAAAAGTGTCTGGTGTTTTTTCAAGTTTATTTATTAAATTTAACGGCATAATCGCGACACTTTTTTTGGCTATGGCCAAACTTTTGAATGGTACTGTGTGTATGTGATATCTGTCAAGTTTTGTATTTAAAAGAAAAGGGGAAATTTTCGCAGTTTTATGGCGTCATGACCTAATTTGCATAATTGTCATTTGCATGTAGTTGCAAAGGAGGCGCTAGGAGAGAGACAAAAAGTGAAGAAAAAAACACCCTAAATATGTTTAGAACTTTATGAAATAATAACTTCAATGCTTTGCCTAGACCCACGTTGCATAAATCAGTTTTATCCCGTATTGTTTGATATCAAATTTAACGAAAACACTTATGCGGGGTGCGACTGCTAGCTACATTCTACCCCCCCCCCCTTTATCTGGGCCACTGTTGTCAACTTGTGTAAGAAAACTCGCTGTCGGCTGTCTCAAAAGTTGGTAAAGGCCGAAGCCAGGTTCGGGGATGGGGGTGGGTCCACCTCGGTGTCGCAGCAAGGGGCGGAGGGCGCGGGTGGGCAGGCTCGGTGTTTAAGTGAAGTCCGGGGGGGCTGGACGGTGGAGTCGAAACGAGGTCTGGGCGTACGACGGCCTTACGTACACAAAACAGGGTGACAGCAGAGGATTTCAGGTTTCCGGTCTATCTCCAGAAGTCGTCGACGTCACAGGTAAAAGTCCCTAAATTTGTCGCTAGTTGCTTTTCGGCAAAAAAAAAAAAAAAAAAAATTGTTTTGGGAGTCTGAAAAGCCGCGAGAAAGTCGCTAAGTTGGCAACACTGAAGCCTAACCGAGGTCCAGTTCCCAGTTTGTTCCTGCTGTCGGCACTAAGATCGGAGGGCAAGCGAGCCTACTACAGAGGAGGAGATGGATACATCAGTGGAAAAAGAATCACTCAGAGGACACGTAAGAGATGACTAATGGCTAATTTAATAGACTCCTAATTCTGTTTGGCAAAACTTGTTTTTCAGATTATTTGGATTGTTAAAATCTCTAATTTTGACTTTAACGGGATGCACTTCCCTTTCTCTTTTTTTTGTCCTTTCCTGAGTTTTTTTTTACACTACTTTTTAGCGTTTGCTGGTTAGTTATTAGGATTTCCTTTAGTGATTTCTAGTTTTCTTTCTTATGAATGTTTGTTTTAGTTGTACTTCACTTAATGTCTTAAGAGACATCACCAAGAGAAAATCTATGTTTTTGTTTTGTAAGGGTGAGAAAGCTAATTTAATTTTTTTTGCAAGAAACTCATTCTAAACCAGAAGATGAAAATTTTTAGATAAACCAGTGGGGAGATAAAATTGCTTTTGATCATGGCTCTGGGAAATCAGCAGGCCTAGCTATTCCGTTCTGTAATTCTCCTGGTAATGTTGTAACCACTAAATCTAGTATGAATGGTCATTGGCTTATGTGTGATCTGAAACTGGATGATCATTATTGTATCCTAGTCAACATATACGGATTTAATGCTTCAGGCCAAAATAAAAATTTATTGCTAGATATCTGGAAATATTGAAAATCTTAAGCTTTCTTACCCCTCTGCATATATTGTTATGGGAGGAGACTATAATATGGTCTATGATGAAGGTCTGGATAGGCACCCTCCCAGGTCTCTATCCAGTATCATTAATCCTGTTCTTTCGGACTTTTGCGGATCTCATAACTTGCTAGATCCCTGGCAACACAATCATCCTAACACTAAGCAATACTCTTGGTTCAAGTCAAATAGTGTAACCAAATCTAGAATAGACTTTTGGTTAATATCTGTCTCTATAACGGGCCTTGTTTCAGATTGTTGTACATCAGCAGCACCTCTTACAGATCACACAGTAATCAAGATAACTGTAAAACCCTCTGACACTCGTAGCAACAATAAAGGATATTGGAAATTTTAATTCCAGGTTATTAAAATCTCAAGAATTTGAAGAAAGTATTAAATCTATAATTGTAAATGTAACATCTGATAACACTATAATGTCTTATTCTGCCAAATGGGAATTCTTAAAATTTAAAATATGAGAGTACTCTATTCAATTTGGGAAAATTCTTAGCAAGAACAGCAAATCAGAGGAAGGTAGGATAATTAAAGAAATAAACAAACACTCATTGTAGTAAGATGACACCTTTTGAAGAAGATAAGCAGAAATTACAAGCTCTGCAAATTAAACTGGATAAAATTTACATTAGAAAAGCTGAAGGGGCCTATGCTAGATCTTGAGCACAATGGATAGAAGAGGTGGGGAAAAAAGCTCTTCTTACTTTTGTCGACTGGAAAAGAGAAGACAAGAAAGAAACTCAATTAAAGCATTAAATACACAAGGACAAGTAACAGATGCTGCTCTGATCACTAAGGAAATTTTCAGCTTTTACAGTCAACTTTATTCCTCATCTTTCCCTAATGAAAATTGTTTGGCCTTCTTCAGTCATATATATAACCTTATTCCTCGCATTGATGATGACTTTGCAAAACTATGTGATGCTGATATTACAATTAATGAATTAGATAAAGCTGTAGAATGTCTATCTTTAAACAAATCCCTTGGTTGTGATGGTCTCACATCTAATTTTTATAAGCACTTTTGGAATCTCTTAAGAGAACCACTCTTCTATATGGTTAAAGAAGCCACAGAGAATATGGTGTTCCCTCCAACTATGAAACAAGGGGTGATTTCTCTGATCCCTTAACCTGGTAAAGACCCTAAAGTTTTGGATAACTTCAGACCGATTACCTTATTGAACACTGATTATAAAGTTTTAGCCCTCATTTGTACAAACAGGCTGAAAATAAAATTTCACAAAATTATCTGTGATTCTCAATCAGGCTTTATGAAGAAGAGATCTATTCATAATAATATACGTTTAATACTTGATCTATTAAATTGCAACCATTTAATAAAGGATGGCAGTTTTATTTTATTCCTTGACTTCTACAAAGCCTTTGACTCAGTTGAGCATCAGTTTATTTTTCACTGTTTAGAACTTCTAAGCTTTGGCTCTAAATTTTGTCAAATTATAAATTCTCTCTACAAAGATACAAATAGTTCAATTTCCCTACCAGGCAGAACTTCACCCCGATTCACTGTCAAAAGAGGGGTGAAACAAAGCTGTCCGATGTCACCTTCTCTTTCTGTAATAGCACCATTTTGGTTCTAGGGAAACATATTTACACAATTCTAAGTTTAGGAAAGTTACCCCTAATTTTTATGCTTTCTTTAATGGCTTCTTATTGTATATAAAAGCCCTTAAAAAGATGGGAAATAAACAAGCTAAAATGCTATCGGATATTATTGAAGAATACAAATTATAAGAAAAGCCCTGACATCGCTAAGTTTTAAGTTGCCCTTTTCTCTTTTTTTTTTTTGGTTTGTTGTTTTTTGGTTAGTTTTGTTTATTGGTGTTGCTCCATTACACCGGTGCCTTAATTATGTAATTATCAGTATTAGTTCACATGCCTTAATGTTTGTACAAATTGTAAATAATTGTGTATAAAGTTCTTTGCAGTGTTTTTTTGGTGTTAAATAAAAAAAATTAAAAAAATCCTGCTGTCGGCACTCACCTCGCGAGAACTGCCACCCAGGCTAGTGCTGGGGGCAGTTCTCGCGAGACTAGTGACAGTTCAATTTGCAGAGGCACAGGAATGCTTTTTTAAAAAATATTATATAATCATACGGGAAATTTACGGGAAAATACTGATACGGGAGGACGGCGGGATAGAGGGGTAAAATACGGTAGTTTCCCGGCCAAAACGGGAGACTTGACAGGTATGGGCAGGAGGCAGGATTGCGATTTCTCTTTAAATCTGGGATAAATTTGACTTCCGCATTGGGAAGCTCCGCCCCGCGCTCGCAACATAAATCTGCTGCTATCTCCCGGTCTTGTGACTTGACTGCATTTTGTCAAAAAGATCAACATGCTGAAGTTTGCATCACTGTTGCTGGCTCTTGGCTTTTGCCAGGGGCGGCAGCAGCACTACATTAACAACGATGTTGAGGTGCCCGAGCCCGTTTTCCAGGCGTCAAAGTACGACTCCCTGTGGCCTCTGCCGCAGAAAGTGCAGATCTCAGAGATTTCGTTCAAGTTGAGCGGCGCCAACTTCGGAATTGTTGACGCCAAAGAGTCGTCGGCAGGACCGAGCTGCAGCGTTCTGCAGAGTGCGTACAGGAGGTGAGAAGCTGTGTTTATTAGCTTATTTTCTTTCTTAATTCAAGCTCTTTATTTCAGTTTCCGTTTGTGTGTGGCGAAATCCCACCGCAGCGCCGTGTTGCATTCATGGATCAGCTTCAGCCTCCACTGTGCCTCTCTGCAGGTATTATGAGTACATGTTTGGCAGTGCTAAAAAGCAGTGGGGGGGCAAAAACAGGCGAGCAGATCCCTCCGATGTGACCGAGCTGCATGTGTGGATCACATCACCTGACTCTGAATGTGACGGTTACCCCAGTGTGACTTCTGACGAGTCATGTGAGTCTCTTTCTTTTCCTCATTCACAACATAGTTAACTGCGGTATCTAATCAGGTGTGTCTGCTCGGGTATTAACTACAGCTTTCCCGGGTACTTTTCACTTGATAAACACTGAAAATTTAACTTTCCATAAACATCTTTAGTAGTTACAACTGTTTGCTCCGTCACCATTATGTAATAAGAAGGAACCAACATTTATATATTGATTATATATAAAAGTGTTGCTTCCTTTAACTACAGTTATGTGAAAATATCCAATATACATCGTTACTGCTTCCATATATATATATATATATATATATATATATATATATATATATAAAATTACCGCTCATGCTTCTGCGGAAATTAAAGCTGCATGCTGTTCGCTCACCTGAAGTTCGCTCCAAATGACTCAGAGTGACACATAAGTGCATTTAGAATTGAATACTTTCTATTGACTTCAGTTCCACCAACTTCTACTTTATTTCCTTTAAAAATAAAATTAATTTTAATGTAATTGTTATGAAAAAATAAAGGTTAAAATCTAAAATTTTCAGTGTACTGGAGCATTTTGCTTAATTGGTACTTTTACTCAAATAAGGTTTCCTGACAGTACAGTGTCAGAAAAAGTGGTCAAACTGCAGACTTTCTGGTGGATTTTGTGATTACCTGGACAGCAAATACTTGGATTGATCTCGTTGTTCTAAATGTTGAAATCCGTGACCATTTCCAAGCACCTTGATAACTGCCTGCCAGGTTTTCACCTTGATGCATGCACATGCAGTAAGCAGATGTTTACTTCTCATAGATGAACTGACAGTGGATCAGCCATTTGCTGTCCTGAAGGCCCCAAAGGTCTGGGGAGCTCTGCACGGTAGGATTCATCTATTTCTTAATATCAGTTGCAGCATGGTGGCTACAACACACTTATTTTCTTAATTTGTATATATTTTTTTCTCTTTGTCTAATAGTAGGAAATTAAGAAATTAAGAGCCCAAGATGAATGATCAGTGTTGATGAAACAATTCTTGTGTCTGAAAAGAGTACCTTTTTTTTTTTCCTGATTAACTAGCTGAAATTAATAGTTTTTGTGCATTTTACTTGTTTTGTTTTTTGAAAAAATCTGCTAATTTGCTTAATGGCTGCGAGACGGGATGATTTTCATCTCAAATGCATGTTAAATCTGTTGCTGTAGCAATGGGATGTTAGCTGGAAACAGGGTAAATGATGTCTTCCAGCACCTCTCAGGTTTATAAATGAACATGTTGCATCTCATTTATTTAACTGCAAGTTCATAAATACTCTGCTCATGTTTTTCCTGTTTGTAAATGGTAACAGGACTGGTACTTATACAGTGCTTTTCTGCTCTAATTGAGCACTTAAAGTGCTTTTTACTACAAGTGTCATTCACCCAACCACACACACATCCATCCATCCATCCTCCCTTCCATTCTCTTCCGCTTATCCTGTTCAGTTGCAGGGGTGCTGGAGCCTATCCCATCTATCATAGGCGAGAGGCGGGGTACACCCTGTACAGGTTGCCAGTCTGTCACAGGGCTAACACAGAGACAAACCATTCACACATACATTCACACCTATGGGCAATTTAGAATCAAAATATTCAAACTTTACTCTGAACCACAGCTAATACAGTATCAAAGATTAAAGGTAAAACCAAAGCTTATATGTAAAATATCTTTCTGCATGTAACTGCATATGCAACATGCATTCTGATGTGTTGTGTCGATTTAACGATTGTGACTGATTTGCGATACAATCCCAGTGTTGCTTCCTGTACCAAAAAAATGACTGTGTGCGTGTTTCTGTGGAACTTTGGTCTCGTAATGATACATTTTTATGATATGAATGATAGGCATCTAGTTTTATGGCGGTGTTATGTCTTCGAAGAACTATACATCATGTGTTCATTTTGGATTGCGAAATCTCTTTTTAGGCCTGGAAACTTTTAGCCAGCTGGTGTATGAAGATGCATATGGAGCTGTAAGTTAAAGATGTTTGTTTTTCTACCTCATTAATCCTTAAAGAACTCTGCGTGTGCCAGATTTGAGTTTAAGCTCATTTTAGTTTTGCATCTTTTTTTTCAGAAAAATATCAATTCATCAAAAATCAGCGACTTCCCCAGGTTTGCACACAGAGGCGTCTTACTGGACAGCTCTCGGCATTTCCTTCCCATTAAAACCATCTTGGCCAATTTGGTATGAGGAGGACAGGATTTAGATTTTTGCCTTTTAAATCGTTTGACTTTCTAAATGCGTTCGTTTTTGGTTCATTCATGCAGGAAACGATGGCAATGAACAAATTTAACGTCTTCCACTGGCACATTGTTGATGAGCAGGCCTTCCCTTACTTAAGCCGGACATTCCCGCAGCTGAGCCAGCAGGTCAGTACGTATTTGTTGGCGTTGAGTTTCGGCAGAGATGAGCAGAGTCGATCATATGAAGACATTGTATTTGTCATGATCACAGGGAGCTTACCACCCATACACCCATGTGTACACACCTGCTGATGTAAAGATGGTAATCGAGTTCGCTCGATTAAGAGGCATTCGTGTCATCCCGGAGTTTGACACTCCAGGACACACAGAGTCTTGGGGCAAAGGTGAGGTTTTCAGGAGATAACTCTAGCGTGAAATATTTAATTAAAAAAATATGTATTTTCTTGGTATTTACTCCACATCTCTGCCTGTCAGGCCAGAAAGATCTGCTCACACCGTGTTTCTCTGGCTCCAAACCCTCCGGCACCTTCGGACCGGTGAACCCCATCTTGAACACCACGTACGACTTCATGACTCAGTTCTTCAAGGAGATCAGCACTGTGTTCCCCGACACCTACATTCACCTGGGAGGTGATGAGGTGGACTTCACGTGCTGGTGAGGATGTGCGCACATTGTCAGAAAATTCTCTTTAACCTCAGAGGTCAGACAGCAGATATTAGTTGCTGGTTTTCTCCTGCAGGAAGTCCAACCCAGACATTCAGAAGTTCATGGAGCAGCAGCAATTTGGAGAAGACTACAGCAAACTGGAATCATACTACATCCAGAGGTGTGTTTCCAAGCAAACTTCTGTTTCCTATTCAAAAGTTGAAAATGATACAAAGAGGTTTCCTTTTTTTTTTTTTTTTCCTTGATCTAAAAGACTCTTGGATATCGTCAGCGCTAACAAGAAGGGCTACCTGATCTGGCAGGAGGTCTTTGACAATGGTGTTAAGGTAATATCTTTTAACTTGAGCTAAATCAGGATTTGGACAGACTTAAGAAATATGTTTATTTGCTTTCTTGCTAAAAGTTAGATTTAAAAAAATTAATGAACACCAACCACTTGTTTAAATGTTAAATGCTACCAGTTACTGGGGGCCATAATTATCATGTTATTTATCACCACAGACAAACCACTGTGGTCATTTTGTGCAGTGTATTCTGCAACCCACAGCCAAGGGCTCCCCAAAATAATGTAATAATAACTGTGCCATATTTTTTACGATGTAACTCAAGTACAATAGTTTGGTTTGTAACAATTCCAGCTAAAGCCAGACACAGTTGTGCATGTGTGGATTGGCAGCAGAACTGATGAGGAGATGAGCAAAGTCACAGCTACAGGATACACCACCATCCTCTCTGCTCCATGGTACCTAGATTATATTAGCTACGGACAGGACTGGCAGAAGTACTACAAGGTTGAGCCACTCAACTTCAACGGTCAGTTTAAAAAAGGGGGGGGTCATATTTTTGAATATATATTAATATGAACTAATTTAAGCCTTTTTTTTTCTTTTTCTTTTTTTTGTGAGCCAAAATATTTTTGTTACTTCCAACGGGCTTATGTTTGAAAATTGCACAGTTGTGACATGAGGCCAACACATTGAACATGGGGCATTGTGGTTGGTGGTTCAGATATTGTTGCTTTCATGAGCTTGATGTATTTCACCGCTATGGAGGGCCAATCCTGGCATATTTGAAATGATACTCTAAAAACTGAGACGCGAATAACAATAGTTCAGTTTCACCAATCAGGTGGAAATGTGTAAGGTTTGGTTCTCCATAAAGCTGGACCGATAGATTTGTCTTTGTTCCTCTCCGCACTTTATTCTTATGTACTTGTTACTGACACCTCTGCGCGCTTTTGTGTCTGTGTGTGTTAGCTGAAAGCAGACACACTTATCCACGTTTGGAAGGGAAACCAGCAACAATACCAGAATGAGATGGCAAACGTTACCGCGTCAGGGTACCAGACCCTGCTGTCCACTCCCTGGTACCTGAACCGTATCTCCTACGGCCAGGACTGGCAGGGCTTTTACAAAGCCGACCCACAGGATTTTAAGGGTTTGTGTCTGCATGAATGACTTTTTTTTTTTTTTTTTGTGCTGCCCGTTTTTTGGCTGGTCACCTTTTTCACCTTTACTCATAGGTGTGGAACTTGGCCTCGCTTATGTGATCTTGTTTTATTACTTTGTTGTTGTCAGGCTCACGCTGCATTCAACTTTCGGCCTAGATCTGAAATTTCCGGAATGTCACTCCTGTGCAAATACGCTTGTAAGCCTGTTGAGTAAAGAGGAAAATATTTCACTGTCATAGGGGAGAATATGCATTTGTAATTTAGATAATCAGCTTTTATTCATTGCTGTTGTTGCTTTACAGTTTTTAAATCTGATTGTTGAATTTCTGTGACCTGATCAAATGGTATATTTTAAAATAGGAACTGATGAGCAGAAGAAGCTGGTGATTGGTGGAGAGGCCTGTTTGTGGGGCGAGTATGTGGATGCTACAAACCTTACACCCAGACTTTGGTAAGGCTCATATGATTTCATAAATGATTAACTGAAACATATACAGTCATGGTAAAAAATTAAGTAGACCCCTCTTTCAATTCAATGTTTTTATAAATCAGGAAAAAAAAAAATCCAGTTTTGAATTAAATATGACACAACACACCAAAATGCAGCTTGTAGAGCCAACTTTTATTTAACTTTAAGTAATCATTTTCTTTGACTTCATCAGTCTCTCAGGAATTCTGGCTATGTCTGCTTTACAGTTGCTTCAATTTATTGGGATTTGTAGGAACGCAGCTCTCTTTACGTCCTCCACAGAATCTCAGTCAGATTGAGGTCTAAACTTTGACTGAGCCACTGTGACACCATGATTCTCATCTTTTTCAGCCATTCTGTTGTAGATTTGCTGGACTTCAGCCAAGCTTTAGCTGTCAGATTCATATTTGAATCTAGAACAATTTGGTATACAGATGAGTTCATGGTCAAGTCAATGACTACAAGGTGGCCAGGTCCTGTGGCTGCAAAAAAAGCCCAAATCAGCACACTTCCACCAACCTTGACAGTTGGTATGAGGTGTTTGCACTGATATGTGTTTGGCGCTGTGCATTATGGCCACTTTGTTCCGGATGGGTGGGTGGATTTGCACACAAAAAGTACTTTAGGCTTTATGAAACATGCGTACCGGTCTATTGCACATGGTTCATGTGACATGGCCCCAATTTATCTATAAGGAAACGCAATCACCTCCAGGTGAAGCAGACAAAATGGTGACTGTTACAAGAGAGAAGCTGCTCCTCTAAAGCAAAAATTGAGGGGAAATTCTGACTGTATAAAATTGAGTAATAATGTCTGAGGTCCAAGGAGGAAACCAGAAGAGGTGCAGCTTTCAAAAGTATTTCAAGGGATGTGATGACCGTTTAATAAAATAAAAATAATAATAATAAAAACAAGACACTCAGGCTGAAATAGGGGAGTGCTGAATGTCATTTCCTCTGAGACACTCACAAAGTTGAAATGAAAGGCTGACGGCAGAGACACTAACATGGCGGCAGACTGATTTTCTCTTTCGTTACTTCCAGGCCTCGTGCCAGTGCCGTGGCAGAGCGGTTATGGAGCGCCCCAGATGTGACTGACATCAGCGACGCCTTCAGCAGACTGTCGCTGCACCGCTGCCGTATGGTAGAGTAAGTATTTGGAGTCTTTATGCTACTAAATTGCATCTACTTTCTAATACCTTCTGTTATCATTTAACGGGTGCCTTCCTTTTTAAGAGATAATTAATTTGATTAAAAAATAAATAATGCGTCAAAGTCTAACCCAATTTTTTTTTTCCTACATAAGGCGCGGCATCCCAGCTGAGCCGTTGTTTTCCAGCTTCTGTCCCCGTGAGTACAAAGGTGTCTGAAAACGAAGGCTGCTCCCAGTAAAAGGGAACTGGAAAGGGAAGGAAAACCACATTCCATTCAACTATGAGCTTGTGTCTGAAACTTTAAAGAAGAAAAAAATCAGATGCTGAACTGCCTTTGGAGATAATGCTGTCCTAATGAACTCTGAAACACTGTCTTTTTTTTTTTTTTGATTTGCTTCATAGAACTCAATCACATGAAATGTCAGAGATGTTACACTTATGATTGTACTTTTTTCTTTCTCTTTTTTTTTTTTTAATGAATGTTTCTAGAATGCCTTGTCAAAAAAGTGAAAAGTTGACATTTTAGATTTTGGGGTTTTTTTTTGTTTTTTTGGGTTGGTTTTTTTTTTTTGGTGGTTTATGAAATAAAAACCAAGGATTTAAAATGTTGTTTTTGCACAAATTTATTTGTCACCTTTTAACCAGCTGTAGATATTCACAGAATAAATAATATTTGATTTAGACTACTCACTGGTAGTCTGAGGAAAATTCATGTCTGTCTCAGAAGGCCTTTGGTCCCATTACTGAAGAGGGATCACAGCAGGCCAGACAGTCTTTTAAGGAGGGTGCTCTGCTCCTGAGGGTTCATGGCCTCATAGGTATCCAGCTCCAGGGAGAAGGTGGCACTGCCAGATGTCAGTGTTCGCAGAACAGTGGAATAACCCTTTACAAGGACATTTCAACAGTAAATAATTCTCACTCGCAAATTTAAACAAAAAACAATCATCTAACAGTTTGCGTATCACCTCACCATCATCTCAGCCAGGGGCACGGTTGCTAATAGCACCTTGTTGTCATGACGGCTCTGGATGTCTCTGACTGTTCCTCGTCTTTGGGCCAAGTCCCCCAGCACAGAGCTGAGGTGTTCCTCGCTGACGGTCACCTGTAATGACATGACCGGCTCCAGGACCTGCCCACCCGCAAGCCTCAGGGCCTGCATCCAAAGTAAGAGAATCACAGTTCAGGCTTACAGTCGCAACATTAACCAATGACGGTTAACCAGTAATGCTTTACCTTCAGCATGCAGCGAGACACGCAGGCAGACACCATGGCAGGTGATGTTCCAGGTTCCATGGTAACACACTGGATCAGCGTAGATACGTCTTGCAAAGGGTAACCCAGCAGTGGACCTGAATAATTAAGGGAGACCTCTTCAGTAAAATAGATTAAAGTCAAATTTTAATAAATATATAGTGTATAGTAAGAATACCTCCTATGTCTTTACCAAAAATACTTTTCCTTCATATTATAAAAATATCAGGTTGAGGAAAAAGGATAAACAATTTGGAGACAACCGCACTGTAAAGAGAATCATAAGATGGTCTCTGCTGTAGGGAAACTACGTTAACTTCCATTTTGATATAGCTAATAATCATGCAGAGAGAACTTTTCAAAACCTAGGTTGCAAAGTCCTTCACACACAGCACAAAACATCACAGTTTAGCCAACAAGAACATACAGTAGAAAATTTTCATAATTTACTATTCAAAGTTTAAAACAAATGCTGCTCCTCCACATCAAGAGGAGCCAGTTGAGGTGGCATCTGATTAGGATGCCTCCTGGCCGCCTCCTGGGTGAGGTGTTACGGGCATGCCCCACTGGGAGGAGGCCCCGTGGTAGACTCAGGACATGCTGGAGAGATTATCTCTCAGCTGGCC
Source organism: Pterophyllum scalare (assembly GCA_024447675.2). Taxonomy (NCBI): domain Eukaryota; kingdom Metazoa; phylum Chordata; class Actinopteri; order Cichliformes; family Cichlidae; genus Pterophyllum; species Pterophyllum scalare. Next base: position 23,635 of record JAMQGT020011847.1, read on the forward strand.
TGGGAACGCCTTCGGGTCCCAACGGATGAGCTGGTGGAGGTGGCTGGGGAGAGGGAAGCCTGGGTTTCTTTGCTTAGGCTGCTGCCCCCGCGACCCGGCCCCGGATAAGCGGAAGAGAATGGATGGAAGTTCAAAACATAGCTGCATTTGAATAATTTATGGTATAAAATAGAAAAATTAAAGCTATTTACACAATGATCTTTTTCATTTTAATGGTTGGATGATGCATTGATGAGCATTATCTCCTTTCTCTTTGTAAAGGATGCTCCGGTGCATCTCGTTCTAAAGGACATAATAAAGGAAGCACGGAAGCAACCGGCTTACTTCACCGAGTCACAAGCAGACTATCCTATTACTACCATAGTCTGGAAATACCCAGACAGGATGGGTCTACTCCTGCATCATCTTAAAGTTTTGAAGTTGTAGCATATTCATTTTTTTCCGCTTAGCCCAGAAATATAAGAAACATTAAATGAAAACAGATATGTTATAAAATATTTTCTACCCACTCCTCCCACAAAGTTGCCTTGTTAGAATTCATATCGTGTATTTTGCTTTGTTTTTAGCTGTCGTAAAAAACAAACTTTATAAAAACAAGACTTTACTGTTAAATGTGTTCTACGTTCACGTTCCTGAGACAGAAGATCAGCTGAGTTCTCAAAGGATCGCACAAATAATTTTAACTAAACTCAACTTTTGTGTGTTCGTTTAATTAATGAAAATTACACTTCACAAAGAAGTGGCTCAAGTTTGAATGCTTATCAGAGGCTTTAAGGGGCAGGGGGGGTGAGTTTTGTCTATTTACCTTGAAGAAACGAGCTGTGTACTCCATTCTCAACTGCCTCTTTCATTTCTGGTGAAAGCTGTCCCTCCAATTCTTCTTTGAAAGCCAGTTCACATGAACCACCCACAGAGGCGACGTCCACAGGCCTGACGGCCAGCTCCACCGTAACAACGTGTCTCCTCTCCCCTACTGTCCGGTCCAGCGTATCTACATCAAATACATAAAGGAGCAAAGAATCTGACAAAAACTACTCCTCCAGGGCAACAACGTGAGACGTATTTGTACCTGTAGTTGAAGCTTCATGAAGAATTGTCTCTCTGTAAGCCACCTGTAGCGGCCCGAGGTGAGTCTCAATGCTGTGCTCTCTTCTGATTCGATCGTGGATGATCTCAATGTGCAGCTCTCCCATCCCGCATAAAATGGTCTGAGGATGGAGAGCAAAGGTGATTTTAGGTGACTCATTATAGCACTGGAGAAAGAAAGACCTGGTTAATCCAATGCATTACCTGGCCAGAGTCAGGGTCAACTCGGACTTTAAGACTGGGGTCTTCTCTTTGGAGGCAGTTGAGTGCATGATCAAGATCTTGCCGGGAAAACATAAATAAATGTGAGTGAGCACGAAGTTGCTGCAGCCCACTTGTTCATGTGTCTCTCAAATCACTGACCAGCCTGTTTGGACATAGTGGGTGGTTCTATGGTGCAGAAGAAGACGGGATCAGGGACCTCCACTCCAGAGAGGATGACGTTGGCCCTTTCTTTTCGCTCTTTTCCTTCCTCGCCTTCATTTTGGGCTCGGCAGGCCGCAGCTGCTGCCGAGGCCTTCGAGGAAACAATCGTGTCTCCTGTGACTGTCTTAAGTGAATGAAGAAACCACAAAGAACCCTTTGAGGGGGAAATCTTAAAATTGAGCAAATATTTCAATAATAGATCAGCTCTACCTGCTTGAGTCCCACAGTTAGCGCAATGTTTCCCGCTGTCATCGAAGGGATTTCTACATGCTGATCCGCAAATGGCACCAGCAGCCTGCTCATCCTCTCACTACAAATGCACAAAATTTGACACGTTGCCATATATATTGACACTTTAGTGGAATACTTATAAAAATAATATGTTACACTGCAGCAGCTGTGGAGATCAGAGGTTCAGAACCACATACGTGGTGTTCCTGTTGATGTTGTGGACAGCGGTCTGTGGTTTCAGTGTACCAGAGTAGATCCTAAGAAACACCAGAGGGCCTCGCTGCTTGTCATGAAGAACCTTGAAGGCCAGTGCACATAAGTCATCTTTGTACCACCGCCTGTGAAGTGACAAGTTATGAACAGGGCTTATGATCTAATGACAATTATCATTTGTGTATAAAAGCCTATTTTAATAAATGCAGAGATTAACACAAAGGATCATCAAGCAACACTTAAAGCATGCTTTGAATTTTTGTTCTTTTTTTCATACATCATAATGCCCCAATCATCCCAGGAGCGAGGAGTGGACAGCTTAGCAAATTAGCTACATCCCAGACTCTACAGGCCTCAGTTAACATGTTAAGTGTTAAACGTCATGACAGTAGGTTTGCAAAGTTGCATCTGAGCAAACCACAAGACTTCTGGAACAATGTCCCTTGGACACATGACACTGAAGTGGAGATGTCTAGCCATAATGCACACCTCCACGTTTAGTGAAAACCAAACACAGCATCTCAGTATAAACACCTCATTCCAGCTGTCAAGCACGGTGGTGGAGGGGTGAAGGTTTGCGCTTGTTTTGCAGCCACAGGACCTGGGCACCTTGCAGCCACTGAGTCAACCATGAATTACACTCAATACTAGAGTCTATTATCGTCTAATGTGAGGCCATCTGTCCCTCAGCTAAAGCTTGGCTCAAATTGGGTTAGTGGTAAATTAAAAGGTTTCACTTACACCAGGTCATGGTGCCGTTCATTGGGAGCAGGCAGGTAGGCAGTGATGGCATCTAAAAGAGGCTGAACACCTTTGTTTCTCAAAGAGCTCCCACAGAGGACAGGGACACCTTTACGGGCGAGAGTGACTCGCCGCACAGCCTCTTGTAGCTGGAGACATGTTCAACGCTGTTGAGTCTATATTCACAAGTACTAACAGCAGTACTGGCATATGTTAAATCTCATACTGTGGTACTACACTTCACAAGACTTACTTTAATAGAGGGAACAACATCAAAATTGTCACTACAATCGGTTAGCAACAGTTCTGCGAACTCATCGTCCAGATCGGCAACCTGTGATTTGAAATAGATGTGTAAACTTGAGGCAAAGATCATTCCTGATAAATGTTCTCAGCGTGCGATCAGGTACCTGTTCAATTAAAGCCGTCCTTGCATCGCTGACCACCTGCAGAAGTTCCGGATCATCGGACTGCTCGAGAGCTTTCACTTCAAACACTCGTCCATCGTCTCTCGTAGATTTCATCTTCCATATCAGTTTCTGGTTGGTTAACAAGTCAACCACACCCGTGAAGTTCTTGCCTCTGCCGACAGGAATCTATGACACAAGGGTTCATAAGACAAGTTGTTACATATTCTTGTTAAATGCTCATATATTGTATTGCTGTACTAAGAGACACTCTAATAAGTTGGATGTTCAGTTCATCCAGTGAGTACATTTGTGTTTAAGCCTGTTTAAAGAAGGTAGGTCCAGCCAGCTGGCTGAATCGTTCCTGTGTGGACTTTTATCCTTGTATTTGTGTGGGTTCTCTCCAGGTAAACATCTGTGTTAGGTTAACTGATGAGTCTAATTTGGCCATAGATGTAAATGGCTGTCAGGTTATGACAGGTGGGATAAGCTCGAGCCATCCCAAAACCCTGAATTGGATGAGTTGTTAAGAAAATGGATTAATGGATTATTTGGCTTATTACTAAAAGGATACCCCACTAATACATATGTAAAAATATAGAATATATACACTGATCAGGCATAACATTAATACCACTGAAAGATGAAGTGAATAACAGAGATATATTAGGGGCAAGTGAACATTTTATCCTCAAAGTTAATGTGTTAGAAGGAGGAAAAACGGGCAATTGTAAGGATTTGAGTGAGTTTGACGAAGGCCAAATTGTAATGGTTAGACGACTGGGTCAGAGCATCTCCAAAATTGCAGCTCTTGTGGGCCATTCCCAGTCTGCAGTGGTCAGTATCTATCAAAAGTGGTCCAAAGCAAGGACAGTGGTGAACCAGCGATGGGGTCATGAGCGGCCAAGGCTCACTGATTCATGTGGGGAGCAAAGGATGGCCCGTGTGGTCCAATCAACAGACGAGCTACAGTAGCTCAAATTGATGAAAAAGTTAATGCTAGTTCTGATATAAAGGTGTCAGAATACACGGTGCATCGCAGGTTGTTGTATATGAGGCTGCATAGCTGCAGACCACTCAATGTGCCCATGCTGACTCCCCTCACCAACAATTAACTGGACCACAGAGCAATGGAAGAAGACGACCAGATCTGATGAATCACATTTTCTTTTACATCACGGGGGGGGGGTGTCGCTTACCAGGGGAACACCTGGCACCAGAACGCACTACAAGAAGGCGGCAAGATGGTGGAGGTAGTGTGATGCTTTCAGCAATGTTTTGCTAGGAAACCTTAGGTCCTGCCATCCATGTGGATGTTCCTTTGACCCGTACCACCTACCTAAGGATTATTGCAGACTATGTACACCCTTTTGTGGAAACAGTATTCTCTGAAATTATTACAAATACACTAAATGAACGAAGAAGCAAAATGAAAAAATATAACACACTGTCACGTTTTAGAAGTCATTTATTGCCTACATTTCTCTCAGCTTTCATTTTTTAATTCTGGCCTTTTTGATCCTCCACTGTGATGTTAGAAAGAAGTGACATTACCAGACCTCTGTGACCTGCTTACACAGTGTTTTTTGATGACCTACCTGCAAGAGAACTGGATTGGCTTTCAATTTCTGCTTGATGCTCTCAATGGAGAAACTCAGGCTGAAAAATAAAAATGAAGAGAGTTTCCATTTCCACGCTGTAACAAACAAATGAAACAAAACTTCTATTAAATTGAATGTCAAGTCATTCACTTCGCTGCAGGCTTGTCCATCTTATTAAGGAAACAAACACAGGGGACGTGGTGCTTCTCTGCTTGTCTCCACACAGTCAGAGTCTGAGCCTGTGGCCATTTAAGAGGAAAAAGAAGCAACCGATTAGAGGGTGAAGCTAATTTTAAAACGAGAACAAGAAGCTGTTTGAAAACAGGGAAATAACCTCAACACCAGCGGACGCATCAAACACCGCCACAGCCCCATCGAGAACACGAAGCGCACGCTCCACCTCAAGAGTGAAGTCAACGTGTCCTGTAATGACAAAGTAATGCAGTGGTTGTTCATTTTCATTTCTACTGGAATTTTTTTTAACTTTCAAGATTGTTCTTTTCTTTTCTTTTTTAACCTGGGGTGTCTATGAGATTTATTCTATGATTTTTCCAGTCAAATGTCACCGCTGCTGACTGTATGGTGATGCCACGCTCCCGCTCTTGAGCCATAAAATCTGTCACAGTATCCCCGTCATCTACATCTAAAAGCAACAGTGACACAAATCAGTCAGTAGGTAGACATTAAAAAACAAGTTTTGGATGATAAAAAATTAACACCACCACTGCATGCCGTTTTCCCACACACCTCCCAATGCCCTGGTATAACCGGCGTAGTAAAGCATCCTCTCTGTGGTTGTCGTCTTCCCTGCGTCGATGTGGGCCATGATGCCGATGTTTCGGATTCTGCAGATACATGAGTTGACGTGGCTCTAAGGAACGCATATGAATCTGTAAAGTATTCGGTAGCAGAATGCATGTCATTACCCACCTGGATATTTCAGGGCTGACGACAGCCCGCAACGATTTGACATCATCTATGAAAGGAACAGGAAGCAGAATTATGAGGATTTGACTGCTGATGTATACAAATATATATTGCTGACTAGGTTATCCGGCATCTGACTGATCACAGATTTAATCCATTAGTCAAGAAAAACATAGAAATAATGACCAAAATGACAGATTGCAAAAAACACTGGTGTTGGAGAGTGCAGTCTAACATGTCATTCTTCCATAGGTGCTCAATGAGGTTGAGATTTGATGAATTTGAAAGATGTAGCATATGAGTGACATCACTTTCACTCTCATGAAACCTTTCAGTGAACTCTTATACCCCACGGACGGGTCCATTTTCATGAAATGATTTCCATCAGCATAGAAATGTTTCATCGCAGGACAAACTGAGAGCAACTTTGTACTGATGTACAGAGATACTTCCTCTAAGGCAGGGGTCATCAACTACATTTGTCCAAGGGCCGGAATTTTTCTCAGCAAATACTATGAAGGCCAGATGCTCTCATAAGGTAAAATAAAAGGAATATTGTATCCTAAGTAATATATTATCATTTGATAAATCGATTTTCCTCTAAAATTTATACTGTTTTTAATGATGTGATGTGCAAGTCTTGCACTTACATGCTCTTCTCAGTGACGCTGACAGTTGTTATGGAGACAGCGCAATTGTGCTCATCATAGATATAATGAGAATGGGAAACAATGAAATGTGACATGAGCAACAAGTTTATCTCTGCATACTCCACTTTTCAGAAGATTTTTTTAATGAGTTCAAATGTAAAACCCTCTAAATCTGCCAGGACATTTTTTCTTTTGAAAGAGTTTTTTTCCTCTCTTTTTCTTTTTTAAATCTGGATTTTATGGTAAATTTTAGTCATTTTATTTCACAGTCAATGGTTCCCTTTCTTCAAAAATGTTATAAAGTAATTTAGCTATTTTTTAAATGAAATAATATTTTGTTTTGAGGCAAAACCAGCAAAATCTTCAGTCCGTCCTCTGCCCAGTGTGAATGAAGGCAAAAAGCCCAAATATTAGACTCCGATAAAAAAAGATTACGACACAGATTCACGCAATACAACCACAATGGCAAAAATGGCAGCTCATTTATTTTGGCAATATCACAATATCGGATACAATATCGGAACGAACGATCCTTCCGCAGGTTCACCGCCGGAAAAACTTCCTTTAGTTAGACAAGTTTGATCGCTGAACATTTTGTCTACACAAAACAAGGATGAAGGTGACTTCACCTGTGTTTACATTCTGATCATTACGGACAAAAACCGGCTGCTCAGTGCAGCCACGAAATGCTTGAAGTCCGATCTTGCATTCTGATTGGTTATAGGGACATGGAGGCATTCATGGGCAATGGGAAATCGCGGTTGATGGCATTTGATGATCCAGACCAGTCAGACGCGGGTATTTAACGGGTTATGACGATTGATTCAAGTATTGTACCTGCGGCAGTACTCTTTGGGGAGCCAGAAGGAAAGCTCTGGCGGGCCGAATGTGAATGACGTTCCCTGCTCTAAGGCACATCAAAGTATATGATATTCTAATAGCTTTAATTTACTTAAGAAAGTCTTAAATTATTTTGAAATGCAGGGATTTAACAAGCTCAAACAAAAACACAATCACAGGTACTTATAAAAAAATAAGTAAAAAAATGATAGAAAATATCTTGTTAACATGAGTCATTACCTGTTGTTGGACTAATTAATCAAATACAAATCACTCAAATCTCAGCTGGTTATAAGAGAACTTACCTGGAAGAAGCTTGTAATGTCTCTTTACTTGACAGCTCGGTCCACATCTGCAGCCCCGCAGACCCGCAGCTAGTAAGTGCTTCCACTGTGGACCCCGACCAGGTTATCAAATCATCAACTTAACATATTTAATCACTGGCAGCACAGAATTATTTATTTATTTATTTATTTGTTGCCGGGGGGGGTATCTCACCCAAATCATCCTGGTAAAAGCCTGCAAGCCTCTGACTGACATCTCTAATATATGCTTATTTCCCGAGGTTCTTCTTCAGTCAGGGAAAGCTTGAGCCATGCTAGAGAAACATGACAGAATGATGGATGCACCACAACATTAAAAAAAAAAGACACAACCGGAAAGACTATCAGTGTAATCAGATGGTTAATAAACTTTACCCCAAAACGACAGAAGCTCTGCAGAACTGAAAAATGTTTAAACCTCACAAATCAGTCTTTGGGTACGTCAAAATGCATCCCCGGGACACCTTGGAGGTCGTAACATATAGTTCCGGGTGATGAAAACAATTGTTTCCGTCAATATTAGCGACTGTGGATCATTTGCTACAATTTTATAAATTACAATACCATTTATTTAATATTTTTCACAGTGTGTTCTTTATCTGACCGTGTGTTACAATAAACAAAAGCCGGTCACCTGAAACGAACGGACAAGTCTTTACAGAATGATGACGTCCTTCCTCTACGTATTGGCTCCGGGGAAAACAACATCAGAAGGACCCCAGCCTGAAGCAGAAAAACACCAAATATTAGTGTCTGTACCAGCTGTGTCTTACCAACGACATATTCATCGTAACACTTAACGCCGTGCACACAAAATGGTAAGAAAGATCCTCGTCTAAATTGCATGAATTAGTGTCGATCGGGGAGTTTAACGGGTTAGCGTGTCGTGCTAGCGTTAGCTTCGGTTCACATGTGGCGAAGCTGCGGGTCTTATTATGGCCGAACACCGAAGTGTGTTACAGGCCCTCTGATGCCATCACAATGACATTGACACAATGATCTGAAACCGTAATGGCACTTTAGCTGTTTTTGTACACGTTATTTTACGTTTTAGACAGTGAAGCTGACTGAGGTTAATCTGAAATGTGCCATCTGTTCTCCATTTCTGTGTTGTAGTAATCTTCCCTTGCCCGTCATTATAGGTGTTAATCAAATCCATTATTTAGCCTTTAATATGCCAGATTTGGAAATCAGATCCTCACACATGAGGTGGTCCCAGGATGTAAGAGGTTCTTGTAATCAATCAGTTATCAAAGAGTCCTTTTCTTTCTTTTTAAAGATAAATGTAAGCAGGTACTCCACACTCAGTTGTATTCTTTGTATTCTAAGTTGAATAATATGTGATGAAACCATTCAATTCTGATGTTATTTACGTTTCTATTTCTGTTTTTGCCGTCTGAACCTTGTTGCTTCTGAACCTTGCAGAGCCAATGCTGACACAGTCGGTTGTTTATGACTTATTTAAAGCCTGTCTCAGCTGTCATAGACAGGTCATCAGCCCATCACAGGGCACTTATTTAAATCATGAAATTCAAATCAGAGCAATATTGTTGACATCCTCTGCTTAGAAGTTTGTGGAACATCATCTCCAGCCTGTGAAAACACAGTCATTTAAAAAATAAAAATAAAATATGCTGACTGAGACTCATGCACAGAAATTTCCGCCCTTTCCTTTTTTAATTAATTGCTCACCCTACGCTTAGAATTTCTCATTTTTGGTGGAGCAGTTCAGACTTGTGCTTTTGACAGGTGTAGAAGCACCACCAGACAGCTTTTTCCATTCAGATACTCTTACGGGTCCAGAATGAATTGAGATGGCAGTCCTTCTATGGCATTTACATTCCTCAACTCCAAGAGTGCCAGCTTATGGCATTAACCGCTCCACATTAATATTTGCTCGTGGGGATCCTGGAGGGGGAACTCTTCCACCTCAAAAAAGGTGTGTGGCAGATGTGCCTGCCTCACAGCCTCTAGTACTCTTTATAGATTTTTTCAGAATCTGACAGTTGATGGCGTTAAATCACTGAACAGGCTCAGTAGTCCACGTTGGAGCTTCCGTACAGTAGATTTTGTTTGAAACTGCAAAGAGAAGCCATATTCTCAATGTAAATTTGAATCAGGTTCAATAAATTATTATTATTGTTATTTTCTCTTGTAGCCCCAGAACGAGCACATTGAATTACATCGCAAGCGGCACGGCTACCGCTTAGATCACCATGAAAAGAAAAGGAAGAAGGAGAGCCGCGAGGCCCACGAGCGATCTCACAAAGCCAAGAAGTTGATAGGTTTGAAGGCCAAATTGTACCACAAGCAGAGATATGCAGAGAAGATCCAGATGAAGAAGACGTGAGTATAGAGGGAGAAAAAAAAGCTTCTATGTTATAAATGTTGGCTTTGTTTTTTTAAATGCAAAACGTGAAAAGCCTTTTCCATAAACATTTCTGATGTGTCTTTACAGCATCAAAATGCACGAAGCGAGGAAGACAAAGCAGAAGAATGATGATAAGACCCCTGAGGGAGCAGTGCCAGCCTACCTGTTGGACAGAGAGGGACAGTCCCGTGCTAAAGTTCTGTCCAATATGATCAAACAGAAGAGGAAGGAGAAGGCTGTAAGTGTCCGCTAATATCTGCTCATCAACTGCAGCGTTTTCAGTGCCATATTTCATGGTGGTTGTGTTGTTGAAATAAGGTCACTTTGTAAACACGACCTTACTTGATTTCTGCAGGGAAAGTGGGAAGTGCCTCTGCCAAAGGTGCGCGCCCAAGGAGAGACAGAGGTCCTTAAAGTTATCAGAACCGGAAAGAGACAAAAGAAAGCCTGGAAGAGAATGGTCACAAAAGTTTGCTTTGTGGGTGACAGCTTTACCCGTAAACCTCCAAAGTACGAACGTTTCATCAGACCGATGGTAAGATTGAAGCCCAGTCGAAATGTTTGCTTGTGTTACACATTACAGTCTGCACTTGAAATAATCGGAAACGTCTTTCCTTCACGTATACTTGGTTAAAATTGTTTTGTGCCCTCTTTTTGGTTGTTTTCAGGGTTTGCGTTTTAAGAAGGCTCACGTCACACACCCGGAGTTGAAAGCCACATTCTGTCTTCCCATCCTGGGAGTGAAGAAGAACCCTTCTTCACCCCTCTACACCTCTCTGGGAGTCATCACAAAAGGAACAGTCATAGAAGTCAATGTCAGTGAGCTGGGCCTGGTTACACAAGGAGGAAAAGTTATCTGGGGTGAGTGCTTAAATCTGTGAGAATCCTTAAACTCATCAGTGAGGTCATTTACATATGCTGCAGCAGTCAGGTTCCTTACTGGTCTTGGTAAATGATAACAAAATATTAACATCTTACACTGTGAGTTTAAAGTGTTAAATAGATTAAAATAGTTACATATTTCTGCATGAATGATGCAGTGTGTATACTAACTGTATTGCAGATTACAGATATTGGAAGAGGGATAAATCTTTAACTCTTTTTGCTCTCACTCCTAGGTAAATATGCCCAGGTGACAAATAACCCAGAGAATGATGGCTGCATTAATGCAGTTCTGCTGGTATAAGACTTTGAACCTGCCTTCTAACTGTGCCTGGGAGCTGTTTTGTATCCACGTAAATACACAATCAGCAATGACATTCAGATCCCCGGACTCTCAAGAAGATTGTCGGTGCATTTTTTTTGTAACAAAACGGACACTCGGAGGAAAGAAAGTGTGGCGATTACTGCTTTAAATGTAATAAATAAACTTGAAAAAACACCAGATACTTTTGGACTTCTGCATTTTGCTTGGTTGTGTACACACATGACAAACAGTAAAGCATTCACCAGTTTACAACAATATACTGTAGTATGTACTTCAAATCTGAAGTAAGTACATTTTATTTATATAGTACATTTAAAATCAAAGTGCAGACTGGGAAAGTGAGGAATGCTCAAAAAAAAAAAAAACCTGTTTGGAACATTGTGCAGGTGAACAGGTCAATTGGAAACATTTGAGTGTCATGATTGGGTATAAAGGGTGCATCCTCAAAGGGCTCAGTCATTCACAAGCAAGGATGGGGCGAGATTCACTTTGTGAACAGCTTCATGAGCAAATCGTCCAACAGTTGAACATTTCTCAATGTACTGTTGCAAGGAATTTAGGCATTCCATCATCTACAGTCCATAATATCATCAAAAGATTCAGAGAATCTGGAGAAATCTCTGCAAGTAAGTGGCAAGGCCGAAAACTAACATTGAATACCAATGACCTTTGATCCCTCAGGTGGCACTGCGTTAAAAACCGACATCATTCTGTAATGGATATTGCCGCATGGGTTCAGGAACACTTAAGAAAACCATTGTCAGTGAACACAGTTTGTCGCTCTATCTACAAGTGCAAGTTAAAACTCTACCATCTCTATCATCTGAGATGGACTGACGCAAAGTGGAGAAGTGTCACAAGGTCTGATGAGTCCACATTTCAAATTGTTTTTGGAAATCATGGCCAGCGTGCCCTCCGGGCCAAAAAGGATGAGCAACTGCAGTTGTATATCAAGCAAGAATGAGAAAGAATTCCACCTACAAAGCTTCAACAATTAGTGTCCTCGGTTCCCAAACGCTCATTGAGTGTTGTTAAAAGGAAAGGTGATGTAACACGGTGGTAAACATGCTCCTGTCCCAATCTTTTGGAATGTCTTGCAGGCCTCAAAATCACAATGAGAGAATATTTGCAAAAAAACAATAAAGTTTATCCGTTTGAACATTAAATATCTTGTAATTGTAGTGTATTCAATTGAACATAGGTTGAAAAGGATTTGCAAATCATCATATTCTGTTTTTAATTGTTTTACACAACATCCCAACTTCATTGGAATTGGGGTTGTAATAAAAACTTATATTTTACAGTTACATTTACTTTAAACTTTAAAGGGTTTCAGGCAGAGTTATACTAGCCCCAGCTTCAGCCTCAGATCTTCCTGACATGCTAACATTAGCCTCTGTTAACTAAAGTAAAGACTGCTAGTTAACTGACCAGCATAAACCAGTTTGCTGCTTAACAGTATACAGTGGTAAGTTCACTGAAATGTCAGTTTAATTAATGTTCTACTCAGTACTTTTTATCATTATGTCTATGTTGGAGCACAACAAAAGGTTTAATTAATATTTGCAGACATACACCTTTAGCCTTTGTGTAACTGCCTCTTCACTCTGACCATGGTTAAAAATGTGGTTTATGTAATGCTGAGCAGGTCATTTCATATATGTGGCATATTTTTTGGCATATCTGTTGAACTGCTGTGATTAAATAATTGCAATTAAATATTGCAATTAAAGTATAAGCTCAGTGCAGGTGTAGGATCATTGACTTCAGTAGATATGGGGATGCTGTTGAGACATTCTAAATGATTATGCGTATACCAAGCCTTTAGCCTAACAGTAAGCAGAGATATTTGTGTGTCTATCTTCAACATTCAGATCCTTAGAGATTTTTTGACAAGTTGATCAACAGCTATCACCAAATGACACACTCTAAACCTGCACTGGAATTACACACTTTGGTTTTCCAGTGCAAAGGAAGCTGCAGAGGAACGGCCCAGAAAAGGAAAGATTTCACTGACTGAAAGAGGATAAAGACACAGGCTGGTGGTCCAGAGCAGCAGGGCAGTTTTTAGTACTCATGCCTTACAGCAAGAAGGTCTTGGGTTCAAATCCAGCATCTGGTCTGGGCCTGTCTGTAGTTTGCATGTTCTCCCCATATCTGCATGGGTCCTCTCCAGGGACACACTAGAGACCTGCTCAGGGTGTAACCCACCTCTCACCCTATATCAGCTGGGGCAGGCTCCAGCCTCCCCCTCGCAACCTGAATTGGATAAGTGGAAGAAGATGGATAGATGGATATTTTATGTTAGTAATAAACTGCTTATATTGCAATTGGATGCTAATATGTGCCTATTAAATATCTTGGTTTATAGATAGTATTTTTTTAGGCACATGCATGCAACTCTACATTATATTATAGGAAAATTATTAATGATAATCCTCAGCAGGTGTGACTAAATTCTGTTTTTTCTTGCTGGGTTTCCATGGTAGAATGCAAGTTAAATTCAATTTATTTTCAATTCATCTTGCACTTCAGTTTCCTCAATATTAAACTTTGGGGGTTTATTTCTTTTATTTCATTTGTAGTTAAAATAAAACAAAACAAAACAAATGTAATTTCTAATTTTCTTTTATCCCATTTTTGCTTGGAAGAAATCCTGACCAGATGCAAAGGCTGAGATGCCGGACCAAACAGTGACACATTCACCCACTGCTGAAGGTCTCGTATGAACTGAACAACTCCGAAAATCCAAGGAAAAGTTGAGTTTATTTTCACCAAGGCAGAACATGCAGACTGAAGGCTGCATTAAGGACTTTGTCACACTGGTACATGGAGAAAGGTACCAAGAACACACGTGTGCACATCTTGAGCACAGCAGAGAAAAAGATGAAAATTGAGAGGGATTTCTGAACCAAGGACTTTATGTGTTGTCATTGATGAAGATTTATATTAGATATATTAGATATATATTAGAAAATGGACATGAAAACCCCAAGCATGGACACAGATTCACTTAGCTGCTGTTCAAGTTTTTCATCAGAACAAGCAGTAATGGTGCTTTGCACATTGTATGCTCCTCATTGTCTTTGTCTTTTGGCAAGATACTGAACCCCAAGTTGCTCTCTGACACAAGTGTTGGAGTATGAATGTGTGTGCATGTTAGACAATAAAAGCACTTAGCTTAGATTCATATTTAAGTGCTTTTATTAATGTATGAAACGTGTTGTATAAACACTCAGTTAGAGCATAAAAGCGCTGTATAAAAACTAGTCCATTTACTGAGTTTTATTCATATAGCACCAGTTAACAGTCAACAAATCCTGTCTCAAGGCACTGTATTCTGTAAGGTCAAGACCCCACAGGTTTACTCTAGGACAAATGTTCACTCATCGATGAAGTGAATGCAATTTGGTGGTCAAAGGTGAAGTTTTGGCCATACCTCACTACATATGTATACTGTATCATGAGCGGACAGACATGGATGTAAACTGCAACGTAACTGTTTGCCTGTGGTAAAATGCAATGTAGTGATTCTAGCTTAAACATATTCTACATTTTGTTAATTAAATGTATGTCAGTGTTTGTCAGGTATTGTATTTGAAAAAAAAACCAATCACTTTAAAGCCACTTAAATGCATATATGTGAACATATTTACATGAGGAAAAAATTATCTCAGGAAAACAAAAATGCGTTCTTTTGTTCATATATTGGTTGTTTAGTCATTTTATCATGAGACAATATATTAGTTGAGATATTGATGCTGTCATATATTTGTATAGATTTTGAGTTGCAGAAAATAAAGGGATGTTTAATCTTAAATGTACCAGTTATTAACAGGGTTTGTACGGTTGCTGGAAATCCTTGAAAATGCTTGGATTTTAATATTGTCCTTTCAAGGTTTGAAAAGTGCTTGGATTTTGGATATAGTGCTCGAAACTGTAACTGCTTTTTTTTAAATTAAAAAATATGTGATTAAAGAGTTTGCTTATGAAACGAAAACAAAATGAGTCAGAGCGTCTGAAATGAAAATTTCTCCACCTGGGTCTGGCCTGTACGTCTGCAGCAACACAAGAGCTGTTTTAAACTGGATTTGCTCACAATCTGGAGAATAAAGTTTCCCAAATTAACTATTAGTAGTTAATGTTTTCTGTCAAGTGACATATTGTATAATACCATATTTCTAATGTGATTAAAAAATGTGAAATAATTTTGAGTATGTATGTATTTGTATGAAAATGTATCATAGTGTTAGGGATCATCCACAATTATCAATATTTTCTAAAGTGTACAAACTGTATGCCGGGGGGAGGTGGTTAATATCCAATGTAGACTTTTCAAATAGTAAGAAAATGTCAGTCAGAACTATGTAATTTGAGCACTGCCAGCTGACTGCCAATGTTCGAGGCATCCACTCTTGTTTACTTGTACACCACTGCACTATTATGGTCTGCAGCGATATGGCCTCCGGTCTGGCGGATCAATTCAAAGGCCTCTCTGAATTCTAAAACAGGCCATCATTGATTCACAAAAAGACTCTTGGGTGAGGTGTTCTGGGCATGTCCCACCGGGAGGAGGCCCCGTGGTAGACCCAGGACACGCTGGAGAGATTGTATCTCTCGGCTGGCCTGGGAACGCCTTGGGGTCCCTCCGGATGAGCTGGAGGAGGTGGCTGGGGAGAGGGAGGCCTGGGCTTCTCTGCTTATTCTCCTGCCCCCACAACCCGGCCCCAGATAAGCCGGAGAGAATGGATGGATGGATGAATGGAAATTGAAAATTTAATGTAAATAAAATAAAATTAGGGTTGCTAAAATTCCATGGGTAACTCAATTCAATTATTAAAAATCCTCGACACAAATTTGTTGCTTTGATGTTTTGTTTTGACTCTGCAGCTCAGGTGTCTCTATGTAAGCGGAGCATTTCATCCACATTAGTTCTCTGTCACTACGATGGATCTCCATCATTTGGAAAAAACAATTTTTTAACAGGAGCAGATCATCGCTGACAAGTTTTTCCACGCCCCCACTGCTCTGTGCTGTGAGTGTGCGTGTGTGTTGTGCAGGAATGTCAGGTGTTATTTTTTCTTTATTTCAGCTTTAGCCAGCAGAACGGATCTACAACCAGCAATAACTAGCAATCGTTTGGTGCTGTAACCCCCCAACAGTACAGTAGTGGGCTCCGTCCACCTGCAGTAGAAACATAATTTGGAGGATGCTTGTGAATACAAAGCACTTTAGCTTTGCAGGCATGCAGCCCCAGTTTTTCAACAAATTCTAGTGTTTAAAGTAAGCATAGGTTGACTGGACCAGATTCAACTGATATTGAAGTCAAGCAGATACACTACTGCAAACTGATGTTTATTTGCAAGTGATGAATAAATATACAGTCATACCCTCAGTGATTGAGTATGAAAATACAGCGTTTATAATATTAAGCAACAGCAGCAACAAATGCCAGTACAAATCATCTTCAGGTACTTACGTTGAGAATAAAATGGAAAATCCTGTTCATATTACCATTAACAGGCATTTCTTTTCACTAACTTATTAAATGTACTTTTTTATATACTCAAAAATACATTTACATATACATTTTTATCTCTGTCATTATCTGTACTTAGTAAACAACAACACTGGTACACTTAATACAGAGTGTGTATACCTTTTCCAGGATATAGGATTTGAGCTATATACACTCCTGATCAAAATTTTAAGACCAGTTAAAAAATTGCAAGAATTAGCATTTTGCACTATTGGATCTTAAGAAGGTTCTAAGTAGAGCTTCACAATGCTAAAAGAAGAAATCGGTGCAAGAGGCAAAAACTTTTGAGCAGGGAATTTATTGAAAACTGCATTTACACTCAAACATGATTTTTTTCAAATAGCTCAAAAAAACCTGACCCCCCCCCCAAACAGAAATCAAAGTGTCAAAAAAAGGACTCAGTAATGAGTAGCTCCACCATTCTTGTTGATCACTTCAAACAATCGTATAGGCATGCTTGATGCCAGTGTTTCCAGGAGGCTAGTGGGAACGTTGCTTTTTGTTCCATAACCCTCAGGATCATTTAAAAATTGCAAAATGACTGTCTTACTGTGTCCAACCTCAGCAGCGATGGCACGTTGTGAGAGGCCTTGCTTATACAGCTCAACAATCCTACCACGTTCAAAGTCAGTGAGCTTTTTTCCTTTTGCCATCAGGAGGTCTTGACAGTGTAGAGACTTGACAGAAAATGACACGGAATCCAGATTTTAAAGGCTATGGTCTTAAACTTTTGATCAGCTGAAAAAAAAACATGTTTGAGTGTAAATGCAGCTTTCAAAAGCTTCCCTGCTCAAAAGTTTTTGTCTCTTGCGCTGATTTCTTCTTTTAGCATTGTGAAGCTCTACTTAGAACCTTCTTAAGCGCCAATAGTGCAAAATGCAAATTCTTGCAATTTTTTAACTGGTCTTAAGATTTTGAAACAGAAGTATATATGTATGTATTTGCAGTTGTATGTATTTTTTTTCTCACTTTTTTGTCTTTGCAGTTGCAGCAGTTGGCGAACCATTGTGTTTTTCTACTTGTGCCCCCCTCCTTCTTTTTTCTTTCCTCCTTTTTTCCTGCCTGCCAACTCTGGCATTGCCATAATATATATAAATTTATGTGAACAATAACACAAATGAATAAATAAACAATTAAAAAACAAAAAAAAGCCCCAACATGAGGAGCCTATGGAGAACGTATACGGCTCATCTGGGAAAACCAAATACTGTATGTTTTTGGCACAACAGTACATTCAGATTGCAATTCTGACTGCAAGACAGACTTCCTGACACTTCTAATATCCCTGACCCAGTTCCGTTGGAAGCCGTACATGCCCAGTGCATCACACTACTGCTAACATGTTGACAGATGATGAGGTATGATTGCATCATGAACCCACCTTTCTTTTTCTATTCCTCCCCTAATGTCGTTATGCTGCAAGCTTATCTGGATTTTTTTTATACAAAGCCACAAAAAAAAAAAAAAATAGTGCCCAGGATGTAAACTATTGTTATGATATTACCTAGAATATTATGACGGGGCTATATTTACAGCCTTAAGTGTGAAGTTAAAAACAGCCTGTCACAGAGAATGTTTGCTAACTCACTTCTTGGAACCGACATGCTGGACTCTAAAGTAAGCATTGAACAAGAACAACAGGTTTTACTGTGTATCTCAATATCTCTGACGCCCCACATGACTGTGTGTTTATTCACCCATTTTTTTTTTTACCTTTAATCATAAGACCCCACAAAGTGAAAGAAAATGTATGCAGTTTAGAATATTTATTTAACTCAAACTCAAATATAGGTACAAACTTTGGGGAAACAATTAGTTGATTTGTGGTAGTTTCAATAGCTAGCATGTATTTGCATTGTCATTTGATAATTTTTGACTCATTTTATCCAAAAACACTCAAACCCATCACTGATGCTGTCTTTCCAGATCTGCTAAGCAGTTTTTTTCAGCAGTGTAAGGCCAAAACAAACGGGGCATTTTGTCCGCTCTGCGTCTTTTGTGTCATGTAAAGTATTTTATATCATCAGAATTGTTTGCTTTGCTCCTATATACAGCACATCATTCAGTTAGCTGTCTTTATTTACACTATGTATATGAATCAACAAATTAAATCATTGCTTGAAAGGAAAATCATTAAGTAGTGTTCAAAAGGCCTATGTGACCATTTTACTACAATTAGAATAGATGAATAAATCTGCAAAACACCACATGATTCTGCTCAATACAACTCTCAATGATATATACAAGATAAGTTAACAGTTAAAAAGAGATACATTTGTATAATGGCATATCAACACATCACAGCAGGTCAAAATATATTCGTAAAAACCGAAAATATTTGCAAAGTCATTTTCATGAGCTGCCACACAGCTCAAATGACATCTTGAAGGTCTAGGTTTGATTCTGCCTTGGCCCGGGCCTTTCTGTGTGGAGTTTGTGTGCTCTCTCCGTGTCTGCGTGGGTTTCCTCCCACAGTCCAAAGACATACAGTTACTGGGGTTAGGTTAATTGATCACTCTAAATTGTCCATAGGTGTGAGTGTGAATGGTTGTCTGTCTCTCTGTGTTGGCCCTGGACAGGCTGGTTACCTGTACAGGGTGTACCCTGCCTTTCAACCTATGACTCCACCTTGAAGCTTCATAAAAAAGTAGTAGCACCCACTGGTGATTGTTATTGCAATCAGGTGATGATCATAAAAATAAAATGATCAAGTGTGTATCTTAACATGACTTTGTTTAGACATCATCTTTATTTGTTTAAAACACATGATGCATTTTTTTCTTTTTTTGTCCCTTGAAACATTCTCGTTCTAATTATACAAGAAAAACCACAAAATAAGAACACAATATTAATTGTGAAAAAAGAACAATTTTGGTATTGTCATGGATAAGTAAACAATACAAAAACCTGTTTGTCTGCTGGTCTACTGTTGCCAATAATTATGGCCAATTATGTTGTCAAATACTGTAACATTCTGCATACACCAGGACTAAAGAGATAAATAAAGGTTATTCATAAAATGCATTATTGATATACACCCTTTCTTATTACTCCTACAGTTCTACTGACGTTATTTTGTCCACTAGGTGTCTCTCTTGCCATACATATAGGCTATGTTAGAGCGCAGTCATTGCCTAAAGAAGTTTTTTCTTCAGCACCTCAGAATGTACTTCACTGGTGAACAGTGTGCTTCACTGTCCTCGGCATGAACTGACTGTATTATTCTTTTTTCACGAACAGTCGATGGGAGTTGGAAACCGTGTGTAAGTCTGCAACAGCTCTGAGATCACCACACTGCACAAAAACCCCCAAACCAAACAGAACATCACAGCCTCCAGGGTCCACTGAAGAATTTAGTCACAGCCAAATGCACCGTCAACGAAGACCGCAGATGTGACTCACACAAGATGTTCATGGATAAAATTGGACTTCCCGTTCCCAGCTTCTCCCCCCTATACTAAAAACCACAATGCCTTTATAATCCTATAGGACTTGACGCTGGCTCACTGTGACTCAGTCAGTCTTTGCGGCATTTTCTATATGTTATTGTTTCAAAATATCTTGAGTCCTCAAAGCACAGGAACAGGAACAATACCTTTAATTTTCTCTTGGCTCTTCTATCACAATACTGGGTGGATCCTGTTTGTTCTTATAGGGAACCACTAAACCATTACGTGGACTACGCAATCTTCCATCAGATCCTGCACACTGTAACACTGCACCCCTCAACACTGAAGTATTTTACTAAAGGATTTGCATTGCAAATCAATTTATGCTCCACTCCCATTCATCTAACCTACTTGGTAATTGTAGTGAACATTTACAAGAAAAATTAAACTCATGGAATAAATATTTGTATTCCTATGCTAGTTTTTTTCATCTTTTTCTTTTTTCTTTTCTTTCTTTCTTTCTTTTCTTTTCTTTTTTTGTGGCCTCTGGTTAGGTTTGAACTGTCTGTGAGTGAGCATTTATTTGTCCTCAAAACTTTTCGAATATTTATCCCATATAATCTTTTCAGCTCATTAAAAGGTTGAATGATACATGAATGATACTCAAAGGTACCCCCCCCCGTTGTCGACCGTTGTAGCAACAACACTAAATTAGTTTTGTGAAGATCGGTCATAAAGTATTTTTATTTTGAAAAATAACGCTCAACAGGTATTTTCTTTGTGGATTATTTAGTAATTTTCTCCTGACGTGGATGCATTCTGGTTATCTTCTCTCGCTTGGGTTTCGTGCACGGGGATGACGGTCCTCCCCGTCCTCGCTGTGGACACACCCACTGGTTTCAGTGAGAGAGAAGTGGGAGCGCAGCAGGAGGAGGAGGACATTCGCACAACAGCGTAGCAGCAAGGTTGGAGGAGCTCCTCCAAACATCTCAGCTGATCCTTGACATTACGGCCCCATCTGTCGATAGCCGGCTTTACAGACGTACATAGAACCTTCGGAAAATAGCCTGTAACCCACGGTAGCAGAGGATCTTGACTGAGTATCCGTGAGCATTTCGGATATAAGCCAGGAGTTGCACTCCCCGAGCGCAAGGTTTGCATCGTGGCTCTTGTAGAAGTGGCATGTTCGAGGGAAACTGCGGGCACAATTGAACTCCTGCGTTCACCCAGAGAGGTAACAAATAAATGAAAAAATAAAAAAGCGTATCGCTAGATTGTTACATAGTAACTACGGCTCCATCCCCTTCTGTTCTCACAGTGAAGAAAAACTCCAGTCTGGAGCGGTGAAAGGGAATCAGAGATGTTTACATTTGCTGATCATGCTAATGTTAATCTTTTTCTTTCTTTCTTTCTTTTAACCTACGATATTGATAACTGAGCGCCTTTCAGTGCTCGGCTGTTTTTTGCACACTCCTGCATGCTAGAGATGATTTGCATGTTTCAAAGGCGCCGTCAGGTGTGACACGCTCTCCTTGCTTTTATAAAGCGATTGATATTTAATTAATTAATTCATTTTATTTTATTATTATTATTATTTATTTTATTTTTTTTTGTGTTCGTTTGTGCACGTTTAGAGGTGAGATCATACGTTATGATTCTGGCCAAGACTGATGCAGACAAACAGATCAATATCCGATCAGTAGCTCTTTCCTCTTTTGTTTTGCATCTTGCTTCAATTTCTTTTTCCCACCGAGTGGCAGATGTACAGAACTAGGTCCACATAAAGCCCGGTGTTTACTTTTGAAGTGGCTCCCTCCCATCCCTCTTCCTGAGTCCATGGTTGACTGTGAACACCTGGCAATGATTTTAAGCAGGCTGTAGTCAGCCAGGCCTTGACTGGAGTCCAGAGGCTGCATGTGCATGTCGTTTTCCTGTGTGCTCTCCGAGTCTGTGGCCTGTCGTGTGGGCTTTCTGGTTGTGTGTTTCTGTGAGGGGGATGAGGAAGACATCTCTCTCAGCCAAATGCACATTTTGGCACTGCTGGCATCTTTCATGTCTGGACCCTTTGGTGTACTGATTATGGTATTTTAACAGAAGATAGTCAGGGAAGTCAGAGCAGCTTATAAACCACGAGTACTGATCATAATGGCTCATTTTAGGGCTGTGACAAATTATTATTTTAGTCTAGTTGTCTGTGTGAACTCATGCAACAAATGTCACTGTGAGCTGCTTTGTTTTATTGTGGTTGTGTCAAGTATTTGCTTTATACAGTATTATGCAACATTAATTTCAGACTCTCATGGTCATCAAAGAATTGGTGTTGGAAATTAGCCTTCTCTGTTCAGGCATGCAGGATACTTTGCAGCTGTGACACTTTCTCGATACTGTCCTTAAAAAATAAACTATTAAAAATTACAACTCTGTAAAAGAAAAATAATGAAATTAATGGCACAAAAGAACTTCCCAGTGCTCACAGGGATCTCTTTGTTCTGTCTGACCAACAGTTCAAAAACTTAAAGAATTTTCTCATCAATTTGGTTTCAGTGATGGATCAAAACTACTTGAGGCTGAACCTACAGGCTGTGTAGGTAGCACCTGTTCCTCTACTATGACACATAGCTATTAATACATAAGAGGAAACTGTTTCTGTGAGGTTTCTGTGTGAAAACAAAACAAAGCAAAAAAAAACAAACAAAAAAAAAACACCCAACAATCAAAGGCATCAAAGATCAGATAATCTCTGGTATGAAAAACGGAGTCATGAAAGAGAGAAGTACATTTCTTGCTTTTACTTTGAAACGGACCATATTTTCCTGTAATCTGATGTGAAACGCACAAAATCCACCCTCAACAAGATCCCAGATGTGACGATGTGAAGGAAAAATCCAAGAGTTTGCGCTCCTTCAGAGCGGGAATAGGACGGTCGGTGCCGCAGTTCACAGTTGAGAAGGAATTTCAGCGTAACTCTACCTTTTAAATCATTTTTCTTTGGCATTCCACTTGTAACTTCCATGTAATTTACAGTGTTCTTTCAAGTGAGGAACATTTTGAAACATGAGGGTTTAAATGTCTGCCAGGCAGTTGTCAGGAATTTTACAGTCTTGTCACACTCAGGATGTTTAAGTGCACGCTGTATCTGTTTGCTGTGAACAATGAGATTAAAGCAATGCAAGATAAAGCAAATTTAAACAGTGAAATATACATCTGATTTCCCCTGCAATCAGTGCTTAGATGTTCAGAAAGAAGAAATATGCTCATAATTCAGAGGTTAGTCTAAGTTTGAGCTTATAATCAGGAACTATTAGAAACAAATCTAACATTTAAAAGTGCTGCTGTAGTCTTTCATTATTCCTCCTTGTTACATTGTGAAAGATTTGCATTCATTTTTTTTTTGTTTTATTATTTCTATTTTTTTTTTTTATCTAGCTGCATATGTGTGTCACAGACTGGTTTCAGGACAAGCAGCTTGAGCAGGTAATCCAGGCTTTGTCCTTTAATATGCAAATAGTTCGAGCATGTGGTTTGCTGTTTGCTCACCTTTCCCACGCTCCCTGTATGCGGGTATGACTGAGCTCATTCGTTTGACAACAGGGAAAATGAAGATTGTGCAAACAGATCACCTTTGATAATCGTATGGGGCGGCTGTGTTGTTTATAGGAATGAACATATTCCAGTAAGACTAAATGGAGAACAAACCTGTGTCATGCTCTGCAATTATACAGCAACTAAATGATTATACTTTGGGGGTACATAATGTTTGGTGAAAGAACTCTAACAGAGATAGTTACTAGCTGAGTTAAGTGTCACTGTGTTTTCTGGTAGAAAATACCAGGCTCTGTTGTTTTAAGTAATTGCTTTTAATCATTTTGCTAACTAGTATGACGCTGAGTTACTGGACTAACTGACGTGTTTATGTGTCAGCTCCAGTGCCTGGAAGGACTGACGGTCCTATTTATTAACATGCTGATGATTAATATGTGTGAAACCTCTTCAGTTTAGTGCCTGACTTATTAGGACCACTTATTCAAATCAAGCGTCTTACAGCTTCTAATTAGAAAACCCGAGCTGCAGTGTGTGCATGTGCGCGCGCGTGTTGCAGCAGGTGACGTGTGCGGGTGAGATTAGGCAAGGATGTTCTCCTTACAGATGAGCCCGAGGCCAGGACTTGACAGTTTGCCAGTTTTGTCACTGCTGGAATGCAATACATCCTGTTCAGCCAATGTGGCGGTTGGTTTTGGGTTTCAATAACTTGTGATAAGTAAGATTCTTCCTCTTTATAGAAAGACCAGCCGCTGCTGTGCTTTGAGCTGAATGCTAACATCCCTGTGCAAACATGTTCAAAGGGGCAATGCTAACATTATTTTCTTAAGCGCTTTGCAGGCAGGCTCTAGAGGAAGACACAGAAGTCATTAGGATTCATTCTCTTGAGCACCCCTGAATGCCAAAAAAACAAAATTTCATAGCTGTTCATTCAGTATTCATTGATGTATCAAGCCCAAAGTAGGAGTGCCACTGCTCACCAGAAATCCCCACTGGACTTGTATTTATACCTGCAGGGTCTGGGCTTGATTTCCTATTCATGAGACTGCATTCTGAGGATTTTTGAGCAGATGATGCAAGTTAGGGAAAATGAAAACTGTCCTCAGCTCTCTGTAGCTTTTTTTTTTTTTTTTTTTTTTGTGGAGGAATCATTTATGACAGCCAGGAACTTTTGAACTCTCTTACTCTTGAAGTGAAAAATCCTATCACTTGAACATCAAATGCTTGCCACCTGTAGGTTTGTAAAACATTCTCTTACTGACAGAGCTTGACCTCTTTCAGCTACAATAGATTTCATTTGCAGGAGGCTTTGACAGGCAGAAATGTTTCAAAAATATTGTTTTGCTTCTGATTTTTGTGTTGTTCTACGACTTCATTTAGTCTCCACAGAAAGTCAGATTTCATTAACTGTCTATACATCTAACACACCGAACACTGAAATGGAGGTCAAATTAATACACCATGCCGCAGTGTTTAACAATGAGAACTTTGTTACCATTAGAATTCACAGCAACTTTCAGGTTGTGGCACTATTTGCAGTCAATAATGAAATTACAAAAACTTTTGAATCAACCCCCTTAGGCCTGTTTTCACACTATAAAGTCAGAATTTTCAATGAAGGTGGGTTTACTCTTAAGATTAACCAACCTTGTATCACATTCTATCAAGACTTGGGGATAGGCTGAGAAGTTAAAATGTCTGTTCAAAGAATCTTTCAGCCGTGGATTTACTGGGTCAGACAGGGACTCAGTCCCTCTGTAAATAGAGTGCAGAAGGCACTTGACATGTCTAGAAATTGGTTGGAATGAAAGTGAGCTCTGAGCGAGCACAGGGTGAGGACAGTGAGGATGGGAGCTGTGATTTTCTGGGGTGGGGGTGCATTTCTCAGAGGCTTAAAAGAGTCCTACTGTCTCTTTCTTTTCTCTTTTCATGAAGAATTCTCTGCAAAGGGAAACTTATTGTTAATCATGGCATCTCTGAAAGAGGAGGATTAGCATTGCTCAGCGCTGCAAGGCGTTGACAATTGTTATCTACTCGACCTTCCTAACCCCCAGATCTATGCTGTTTTGTAATTTGTAATCACTTGATCTCTTTATAAATATCTTTCTCTTGGGGAGGATTGTAATTCCTCCTCCCAAAAATACATGTTTTTTTAAAAAATCTCATTATGCGTATTAGTGCCCAACGATGTAATATTTCAACAACAATGTCACAACGTAGTGCATGCACTGCATTTACTTTACTAATCGGAAACTAAACCTACATTTTTATGACTAATTGTACAGACAAACCGTTTGTTTATGGAATAAATTACATGCTGCATTTTTCAATATAAATTGCATATAACTTTAAGTTTTAGTGGATTTGTTTAAAAGGTTAAGAAAATCACCATGTTATAAACTGTTTGACGGTTTTGGAAGATACAAACAGTGTGGGAAATGTTTAATTGGTGAATAACAATTCTGTGTCATGGCTTCAAATATGCAATACATTAAAGAGAGATTTTTCTTTTCTCTTCTTTTCCGTTTCAGGATTCAATGAAAATGTCCGTGTGCGTCCATGAAAACCGAAAATCACGAGCCAGCACTGGCTCTATGAACATCTACCTTTTCCACAAGTCCTCCTATGCCGACAGTGTCCTCATGCACCTCAACTCGCTGCGGCAGCAAAGGCTTTTCACAGACGTCTTGCTCCATGCTGGCAGCCGCTCCTTTCCCTGCCATCGCGCCGTGCTGGCTGCCTGCAGTCGCTACTTTGAGGCCATGTTCAGTGGTGGCCTGAGGGAGAGTCAGGCCAGTGAGGTTGACTTCCGTGACTCAATCCATCCAGAGGTTTTAGAGCTCCTGCTGGATTATGCTTATTCATCACGAGTGGTCATCAATGAGGAGAATGCAGAGTCGCTGCTGGAGGCTGGGGACATGTTGGAGTTTCAGGACATCCGGGATGCCTGTGCAGAATTCCTAGAAAGAAACCTTCACCCATCCAACTGTCTTGGCATGCTTCTACTGTCAGATGCCCATCAGTGTACCAAGCTGTCAGAGCTCTCCTGGGGCATGTGTCTCAGCAACTTCCCTGCTATTTGCAAGACAGAGGACTTCCTCCAACTGCCTAAAGATATGGTGGTGCAGCTTTTATCACATGAGGAACTAGAGACAGAAGATGAGAGACTGGTTTATGAAGCTGCTCTTAACTGGATCAACTATGACCTGGAAAGGAGGCATTGTCATCTTCCGGAGCTCCTGAGAACGGTCCGCCTTGCCCTACTGCCAGCCATCTTTTTAATGGAGAACGTCTCAACAGAAGAGCTGATTAACTCCCAGGCCAAGAGCAAGGAGCTGGTGGATGAAGCTATCCGCTGCAAGCTGAAGATCCTGCAGAATGATGGGGTTGTTAATAGCCCATGTGCTCGACCAAGAAAAACCAGCCATGCCCTATTTCTTCTGGGTGGGCAGACTTTCATGTGTGACAAGTTGTACCTGGTGGACCAGAAGGCCAAAGAGATCATCCCAAAGGCTGACATCCCCAGTCCACGAAAGGAGTTCAGTGCCTGTGCAATTGGGTGTAAGGTGTACATCACTGGTGGGAGAGGCTCAGAGAATGGTGTGTCCAAAGATGTGTGGGTCTATGACACTGTCCATGAAGAATGGTCAAAGGCGGCTCCCATGCTCATTGCCAGGTTTGGCCATGGCTCTGCAGAGCTGAAACACTGTCTCTACGTTGTCGGAGGTCACACTGCAGCAACAGGCTGCCTTCCAGCATCTCCATCAGTGTCACTTAAACAGGTGGAGCAGTTTGACCCCGTGGCAAACAAGTGGACAATGGTGGCTCCTCTGAGAGAGGGTGTGAGTAATGCAGCAGTAGTCAGCGTTAAGCTCAAGCTCTTTGCTTTCGGAGGAACCAGTGTCACCCACGACAAGCTGCCCAAGGTGCAGTGCTACGATCCGCAGGAGAATCGATGGACTGTGCCGGCGTCCTGCCCACAGCCGTGGCGCTACACAGCTGCTGCCGTCCTGGGAAACCAGATCTTTGTCATGGGTGGAGATACGGAGTTCTCAGCATGTTCAGCCTACAAGTTCAGCAGCGAGAGTCACCAGTGGACTAAAGTGGGTGACGTGACGGCCAAACGGATGAGCTGCCAGGCTGTGGCTTCAGGAAACAAACTCTATGTGGTGGGTGGGTACTTCGGCACACAGCGGTGTAAAACTCTGGACTGTTATGACCCCACACTGGATGCATGGAACAGCATAACTACGGTGCCATACTCACTCATTCCCACTGCATTTGTCAGCACCTGGAAACATCTACCCGCTTGAGTTCCAAACTCTCTACATGCACCCTTTCCATTAGGTAAGATTATTCTCCTCATGCCATTGGGGAATATTGGTATTATGGGATATATGAGAATTGTTGTATGAAGCATTTTTTTCTTTTCGTTCAGAGCTGCATAAAGTCTAATAAATTGCCTCAAGTAACTGGAAATGTAACTAGAAATGTGAATTAAAATCTCAGCAGCCCACTCTTCCCTTCCGCTGGAGACTAGCACCTTGCGGCTATACTAGCCACAACTATAATATACCTGACTCTTTGACTGATCTGTCAGCATTCGTGTTTGATCATGGGCAGTGCAAGGGTCAGGTTTTCCCAAGGGAAGTCATACATTTTGATCCCTTTTTAAAAACTCTCCATCACAAATCTGACAGCGTTACATGAGAGGAAATCTTTGAAGCACTCTTTGAAGGTTTTGAGAGTTTTTTCTTCCATAAACACCGAATATTGAATTGCATTATTAATGTTTGCATGGATGTATGTCTATGTGAATTGGATTTAGAGTTTGAAGTAATATTATTTTAACATTACACAGAATATAGGCCTGTAACAATATACTAGGTATTAATTCATTTTCTACTGAGTTAAATAAAATCTAAATTTATTGTGAGCAATAGATGTTTACAATTGTACCAACATACTGCTGACTGTGGTATGCTCAGTATAGTTCAAGTTCTGATGCAGTTTTTAGGTCTCTCAGGCTTTCAGATTTTCACAATAAGCATTACACTGGCAAGATAAGTGGAGTGGAGGGCAGACCAGTGGGGGATTGATAGGGCTTGTGTGCTTTAGTTAAGTGAGTTATGCAGCTGTGGGGATGGGCTGAAGGACAGAGAGGGTAATTGAAAGAGAATAGGATACTTTTATTGCTCCTGTGGGGGAAATCTCTCTAAGAGGGAAAAGGGGGTCTGCCAATTAGACAAGCTCCGCAACAGCAGCCTGCAACACCCCGGCAAGGCTAATCCACTCTCAGTCGCCTTCTTTTGATGAGGTTATGGTCTTTACACTGGGTGAAAGGGAGGTGGCCAGCAACTCACGCCGTGTCGGAAACCATTCATCTTCAGTTACAAGATGAGGTGACTGCGAGAAGTGGCAAGGAGGGAAGTAAGGAGGAGTTGTAAAGCTAGACAGCCTGAGACCTACCCCTCTCAGCCCAGTCAAACACGCATCTTCCTTGATAGTAGTGGCCTTGCTCTGAAAATATACAGTCTCTTCTGCTTCCATCTATGGCTTCTTGGGCTTATTTTAACTCTGCTCTCCAGCTCTGATGGTAAACAGGCTGGACGTATGTGGAGCATGGGTAGTGAGCTGGCAAACCTGATCTTTCTGTGCACTGCAGGCTGCAGGGTCGCAATCAGATCACATCAGACAATCGCTGCAACCTACACCGATGCCCCCACACACGTAGCCTTGCAGACAGTCTCTTTCATTTTTCTATATTTTTTGAAATGGCTAGCAGCTACAAATGCAAAGGACTGTGTCCACTTTATAATGCCAGGAAACTGCTTGGAGTGGCTTGATGTTCTTCCTCTTTACTGGAAAATATATTTTTTTTTTTACTATTTCCTTTCTTTTCTGTGACTTATCTCTGAAAGGGAGACTGTAGGCCTGAAATATCTGTAAGCCAGTGTAATACAATGCTCAGTGAAGTGAATAATCCTGCCACTAATTTAATAGAGAATTTGTTTTTCTGTGTGTCTGCCTGTCATGGTAACTGACAGTCTACTCAATGAACGTGGTGAAAAGATGAAATGCGGAGGAACAGAAAAGAAGGCTGACTGTTTAGGAATAAAAGGAGAATGAAGGATGTTAGACCTCACACGAGGAGATTGTAGCTGTGAGGGGAAAGAAGGAAGTTTGCTGTGTTTTTCTCCCAGGGGAAAAATCCTAACTGCTCTTTGAGTTCCCCTTTTTATTATCTCAGAAAGCTTTTAGGAGGGGGAAGTGGCTGAGGAAATTACCACCAAAATGCCTAATGTGGCAGCATCATTTTATACCTCAGTTTCTGTATGGACTAAACAAATATAATCTATCCATTATCTCCAACTTATCCAATTCAGGGTTGCGGGGGGCAGGAGCCTATCCCAGTCACCATAGGCCAAGAGGTGGGGTACACCCTGGACAGCTTTAAGCATATATAATATTACGTGTTAATTAGTGAGGGCTAGGAGCTTGTAGTTTTTGTTAGCATCAGATGAAACTATTATTTGCTAAGCTAAGATAAGCTAAACTAAACTAAGCTAAGTTAATAATCCCCTGGGTTATCTTTAGCAAAACGTGAGTGCAGTCTCAGGGTTCAAACAACAAACTCTTAACACAAAAGTTCACAATTGGATATCCCAGAATGTTCAACCCCTTTAAATACTTAAGACTAATTCGAGTTAATCTCTGCAAATAATAACACAAGTTAGGACTCCTGTATTCAAACTGCTAATAATTTTGAACAGAAACCAAAAACTTAACAAGGTTTCTGGATTTTAAGGTAAACTACAGCAGAGCAGAGTGTAACACACCTCACATGCAGGACGAAAGCCAACAGACATATATACACACACGTACATACAAGTCTTCTTCACTCACCCTTTTTCACTCTGTTTGTGTTTATGCACCTCTTTGCATTTAATCATTAGGTATTATTAATCTCTGCCTCTCTTCCACAGCATATCTTTTGTCCTGTCTCCCTCTCCTTACTCACAACTGGGCTGCCCCTCCCTGAACCTGGTTCTGTTGGAGGTTTCTTCCTGTTAAAAGCGAGTTTTTCCTTCCCACTGTCGCCAAGTGCTTTTCACCATAGTATCATAGTGCCCCCCCCCCCACACACACACACACACGAGTGGGCCAGTCCATCTAGAGGAAACACTGGTAACAGAAAACATCACTTAGCCAACATGTGAGCTACGCTTATCCAAAATGACTGCACTCCTCTCAGTGTGATCCCCAGCAATACACTCACTGAGTTTGAAGTGAATCTACTGACTCTGCAATAAAACAAAATCTATGGACTGTTCATACTCCTAAACTGTTGTTTAGACTGTGTGCCACTTCGTGTCTGTAGTGATTATTAAGTCAGTGAATTAAATGCAATCCAATACTACGTTCTCATGTAAACACAAATATGGGTCTCCGAAGAACTGAGTTAACAGCAGGACCACAATCACTGGACAGGTGTTTGGTTTTATTTCGTGCACGCTGACTCTTTAGACAGATAAAAAATGTTTTATTCCTGATTCATCCTCTTTTGTACTCGTTTGAATAATTAAAAAGTCACCTTTAAACTGTTTAGTGCTGTTTGCTTTCAGGCATTTTCATCTCATTAGCCTGTCTAACGAGTCTTTCTTTTCTCTCCCGCAGATTTCCCCGTTTTGCATCATCTACTGGTCTCCCAACTGTGAAGAAGCACACATTCTCTTCCTCTAAAAGAGACACCGAGCAGTGATGTACAGACGCCCGCATTCATTTTGATGTTGCAAAGAGGCAAAGAAAAAAAAAATCAGAGGCACGTACAGATGTATGCTTTTTCTGGAACGATGCCATCTCTCATTTGTGAGACGGACGCTGAGACGTACAGTAGAGAAGTTCACGCAAACAAACCAAACAAACTGCTGCTTGGCACAAACTCCCACCGTGTGTGGCATATTAGACTTTTGCTTTCATGCTGCCATTGGCGTACTGAAAACATATCACACTACCTGCATTTTTCCCCATTTAGTCAAAAAAGGCTTGTGAGGATCTCTATTGTTGTTTTTAAATATTAAAAAAAGAAGAAAAAAACTGTACAGCCTGACAGGTGTTCTGTTTAGATGGCTGGAGGGGGAAATGCAATGATAGGTGCATTAACATTTGACTGAATATAGATGATTTATATAAAGCACAATGAAGGAACAAATTCCCCTTTCAGTCCTCTAATAAGATCTTCTGCTTGTATCTTCTTTTGCTTGTGCGTCTAACAGCTCTGACACAGAAACAAACCTTTGAGTGTTCCTCTTATGAAGGCAGTGTGCTGTCACTACATGTTATGAGGTGTTGATGACCAACACCAGCTGAGTTTGAGGAGGGTGGATCTGTGCATGGCCAAAGGGGTGAAGGTGCCTTGAGGTCATGACCTTACATGTTTGCATGTAACGCTCACTGAACCAACTCACTGTACACAGGGGCAGTATTCAGCGCCTCAGAAGGAACACTGTCACACTTCATGCTGTAAAAGACTGGCTGTGCTTCTGATAAAAGCAGTGGCTCGCTTGCTGAGTCATAGCTGAACTCGTTTTTTGAGCATGCTCATAGTGTTTCGCTAAAAACTGGCATGAACTCTCCTCTGTGGTTACAGAAATCTCGTCACCTTAACACAAACTGAGAATTTTTCAGTTTCTTCTTAAACTTGATGCAATGTAGTCTTAATTTATATGGCAATGAATACTCTGTTATGTTAAGATGTTTAACCGTATTTATTTTCTTCTCTTCCTGTATCCACATGTGAATGTATGTTTGGGTTATGTTGTGCATGGCCAGGTGTTGTGTTTAATTTGATCGCAGTGGGGCTGCATTTTGCACAGTCCAGTTTTTCCTGTGAGGAACTTGGTTCTTTTGAGAGACACAGAAATGTACCTCTCCCAGGGTTTCATGGATGCAAGAGGAAGAATGACTCACACTACGGATGATGTAAAGCAGTCATTAGCAAGACCGTAGGGTCCCTACACTTAGACGATTGAATAGCTTTGAAAGAAATATTATTTGAATTCGCTTTAAGCTCTAAACTGGGTCCAAACTTGCCTTATATTAGCCTAAATAGGAGACCAAAAACAGATTTGATGAACCATAAAACAGATAAGGCTGCTAGATTGGTGCAGTACATGACCCAGTACGTACAAGGGAGAATGACCCTGACATGGTTAAGAATATGACAGTCCTCCAGCTGTCCCAAGGACAGCTGGAGGACTGTCACATGTGCTAACTTGGCTTCTCATGAGTGTTAACCCACAGTCTTTGTAATCATTAGGTTCAGAACTCCAGTAAGCTGTGCATTGTTAAGGGCAGACACCACAGTGCTTTTCACCATAGTGTCATTCATACAGATAAAAATGAAAAACAAGTTCCTGAAGACCAAAAAATGTCTCGTTAAACACTTTCATATGAAATACTTGGTAACATTAATGAGTGTTTTTCGTCTGTGTGTCTGTCTGTGTGACCTGAACATTGACATTTTACAGTTGAATATTAATGGTATCATTGAATTTCAATGTAAGAGGTAATGTTTTGGTGGAATATGTGTGTTTTGTTCTTTTTTACTTCCATGTGCAGTCAAATTAAATCAACAGTGGATCAACAGCCCAGTAAAGTCTGGTTCAGCTCCTCAAGCCACCAAAAAGTTCCTTTTATTGGCAATTTCAGAGCTCCTAAGGAAACCATTGTGGCTCCATAAGGTTGACCTCATCCAGCCGCTGAACACAGAGCTTCTGGCCCCACCAATCAGATGGGAGTATTTCTTTCCCATAGAACACAAGTTTCCCTGGCAACAGCGAGTAATGAATGCCCCTTCAATTTGCACCTAATTGCTGAGTGGCATTTCCCATTTCAGCTCTTGCCCTCCTTCTTATCCTCGGTTTTATCTGGAAATCCAGCTGGCTCAGAATTGGGCGCAGGATCTCGCTTCACGTGTTGATGTAAATTAGCCACCGTCAGTGTGCATCAGTTCTTCTTTTTTTGTCATGTAAGAGTTTAATTTCTATTTTTATGGCATTATTTTGTACATGTGATTTTTTTCACAATGTGAAATTCATGGCTAATAAACATGAGAGTTTTTTCCTCTTGACTGTAAAGGGTCGCTTCTTTCTCCGCGGTGTCAAAACTATTTGTCCCTCTGCATGTTTTAATGTATTAGTATGTATTTAAAAGGGCAAAGCAGCTTCAGCACAGCATAGGAGGCTTTCTCATTGCTGCATGTTCCACATGTTTAGGCAGCTTTGGGGTGAATAATGCAGCCAAAGTGTCCTGAGGTATTTGAGGCAGTATATCATGCGTACGGCTTTTGTTCTGTGGAGGAGGGACTGAAATCATCTTATCTATGCCCCTGGCTTCTAAGCTTCCTGCACAAGAACAGCCAGATACTTTCCCTTTCTCTGTCAAGTCACCTTGGCAACGGCAGCCTTTTTCTGCAAACTGTGGGGGCTGGAAGACAACATGAAATCTTAAAAAGCACCTCCCTGGCCCTGACTCCCCTCTCACTTTTTACACCCCCTCCCCTGTCTTTCAATGAAATGCATTGCAAAGCAGCTCACTGGTGTTGAAGGCTTGCTGTTTTTGACGTCCCCTGGTTTGTAACAAGACTAACGTCCCATCAGTGAGCGACTGCAGAGCACTGCTGCCGCTGGCTGCATTCCTCCAGCTCTGTTCGCTGTTTACATTCTTCGCCCTGACACAACTCCTGACCAGTGACATGTGGCTGAGAAACACCAGTTCTACTGGATCCCGACCCTCATGTAAGCCAAATACACCCATATACTGGGGGAAGGGGCGGCTTGAGAAATAAATAAGTATTTTTCTGACTGTCTCAGCATGTGCTGAGATGTTGAAACAAGCTGTGAAAAAGCACCATTTTCATTTTATTACAAGAATATTTTTCTCAAGCACTCCGAGATCCGGGAAAAGAATCAAGCTGACATTGAAGGTTAAATGTGGGGGCTTTGTGTGTGGGAGGCCCCTCTGTGCCTCAACAGTCCCTTCATTAATCAAGACAGGAAGTTGGGCTTCCTGTCCGCCAGGATGTCGGCCTTATCCCCCCACCTCCCCGCGCTCTCCCAGAACATACCGAGGGTGACTCGACCCTTTAACACTGTGAATCCTTTGGGTGCCATAAGCTTATGCAGAACTTGGCTTGAACAGACTAAAGTCTAGCATTTTGTGTGGGCCGCCTGTATGTGTGGCCGAGTGTGATAAAAACAATGTACCTACATGTCACCGTCGCCTGGCAACGCAGGCATTACCCCTGACTCAGTAATGTGCACAGACCCCATGCACACAGTTTTCCAGAAAAATATAAAACTGTGCATTAGTTACAGCTATCCTTATACTGCACCGTGTCACGTGTCAGCAGATGATCTGGAACGTGTAGACAAAAACAGTCCCAGCATTAATAGTTATGCACACTTAGAAGAATTAATATTCTTGAACAATAAACAGCCTGATCTAAATAAAATTACTTGGCAGTTTGGTGTCATTGTATGTTATTCATTCTGCAGAAAATTGCATCAAAAGGCCAAAACAAGCAGTACATTAGTCTCACACTACTACCCTGTCTGTGGTACTCAGCCCCAAGACCTTTGGTTCCTAAGGAAGATATAAATATATAGAGAGATATATAGTTTTGTCTTATTTTTGGAATCCTTATTTTCCCACAAAAGATGAGCACCGTAGTTTTTAACATTATTGTTACTCAAACGAGAGTCAAAGTGCTCTTTCCGACGGTGATTTTTTCAGCTGTGGATGAGTACACATTTGATGCACTGATGAGTATTTCCAGCAGCAGCACTGAGTATGTGGGATGGAGCCAAAATGAGGGCAAACATTTGGCTAATTGATGTTTTTAATTGCCTTTGGAAAGAATAAAGCTCCATGGTACAAAGAAATACAACGTACAATATCAGACTGGTATGCTCACAGTTGGGGGAAGGATTTTGAGAGTTAAATAGTATATTCTCTTCAATTTAAAGCAATAAATATAGTATCAGGAGGAAATGTCATAGAGTAAAAACACTAACAGTTCAGAATACAGTGTATGGCCCGGAATTATTGAAAATGAAATGACCAAAGAATAAATATTGCTGAATTACACACAAAAAATGCCTCACTTAAAGTAAGCTTAACTTGGAAAACTAAGTTATTCAAGCAAAATGGCCTCAAAGTGCTGAATTCAGAGTTAGCTGTTTATCTTGATTTTACAGTCTTGCAAGCAAAACATGCCACATGTTATACAGATCCAAGACCTGACCCTGTCCCTGAGGATTTCTGAGGATTTCATCAGCTGAACGGAGGCGCAGGTACACAGACACAAAGCTGCAAGCGCCTTTGGTTTCGCCCACCCACAAAATTTTCATACCATTCAGGGTGGAGCTGGTTTAAACCAACCCAGACAGACACTGTGATCATGTCGGGAATGTTTTCAAAATGAGAGAGCGTTCCACTGGGCTGTGCTTGCTCTGACCTATGAGTTACATCAGCATTCAGGCAGGCAGCTGAAGACCAGTCCGCCTCAGGCAAAGGGACTGTGTCAGGGGCCAGTGTGCCACTGTCACATGTCCCGAAATGGAGCTTACACAAAAAAAAATAAAAATAAATCCACATCACAAAGTTTATCTTTTACTTAAAAATTAAAAAAGTTTTCAAATTACCCTCTATTGTAACTTTTCATAGCACCGGTCCAACATGTTTTATTTGGAAATTTTATATTATGCTGTCGAGGTTGCTTGAAAATGTAATTGCGGCATTGAAATGTTTTGGTATTTCTTTCAAATCTTGTTGTTTTTCTGTGTCCTTCAGTGAAGTTTAATTTACTTTCAAAAGTCCTTCAGCTGATGCTGCTTATCTGGACCTCAAGGCAGACTCAGGAGATAACATAAAGGGGAAAAAAATGGCAAATGCTGAACTGCTAAAGAAAAGGCCACACAAGGCTCAGATCACAGAAGACTTTCAAAACCTTCCTCTAGCCTTTATCAGGGCTTTCTTTTAACTGCTGACAGGAATGTCTGCAGAGATGTTCTCTGGTTTTGGCTTTATTGCTGTTTCTCTCCAGTAACTCAAATTTCCATTGAATGTTTTTTTTTAAATAAATGTTTTCCAGTTCATTTAGTCTATGACTAACACATGGTTGTTTACATCTATTTATCCTCCACAGCATGGCCTCTTCCCCCTTCATTGTTGTGAGAAAGCTGAATGAAAATGGATGGGCAGTAATTAAGTCTGACGAAGTCTCCTCAGAGCCATAATGACTCTTGTTTCTCATTCTTTTATGTATTTATTTTTTTTGGCCTGTGCTTTTGTCTCTTGCTTGTGCCATTAATGTAGCCCTCCCCACAGATAATCCCACTGACCCCGTCCTTCAAATTTTGTAGGTATCCCCAGAAAGACATCCTGCTGATTACGGTGCTTTGCAGCCACAAGCTAATTTACTGCTTTACATCACCTGAAGTGAGTTGAGGACATTATGAAAAGTGCTGTAATTAAAAGAACACAAGGGAGCTACTGATACATGTCTGACCTTGATTTTTGCTCTCCTTTCAGTCCAAGTGCAAGTTTAGTTTGTTAAAGTACTGCTTAATAAAAAGAAAATGTTAATTTTTTGAGGAAATCTTTATAAACCTGAAACTCCTGCCCGCTAAATACAATTTTTATTTTATCTTATTATATTTTTTTTATTTGTGGCAAGCTTTGCTAACTGGCTGCCAGCCTTAGCTTCATCTATTCATTCATCCATTGTCTTCACTGTGTGTCCACTTCAGGATCGATGAGTGTACCCCAGCTGCCATAAGGCAAAAGACAGGGTACACCCTGGACCGGCTGCCAGTCTATCGCAGAAGTGACACAGAAAGACAGACAACCACTCACGCTCACATTCACTCCTCTAGCCATTTCAGAATCAGCAATTAGCCTAGCATGCATGTGTCTGGACTGTGAAAGGAGTGCCCAGAGAGAATCCACACAGGCACAGAGAAAGCATGCAAACTCACTCCACACAGAAAACCCCACCCAACCAACCAGTCAGCCAGCCAGTCATGGATTTGAACCCAGCACCATCTCGCTGTGAGGCGAGTGCTAACCTGTGCATCAATGTGCCACTGCTGTAGGTTTATATTTACCATAAAAACATTCTTGGTATAATTTATATCATCAACCCTTGGCACGAGCAACCTTTAACTTTTGGAAGGTTCATTTGTATACAGCTAATTTTCAACAACAAATTAATCTCTTTTTTGCGGCCATTCAACCAATGGCACTGAGACTGTTTACTTTTTTCCACAATTATTAATCAGATTTATAGTTATGTTTACACATTCATATGAATTTTTTCAATGGTTTAAAGC
Source organism: Pterophyllum scalare (assembly GCA_024447675.2). Classification (NCBI taxonomy): domain Eukaryota; kingdom Metazoa; phylum Chordata; class Actinopteri; order Cichliformes; family Cichlidae; genus Pterophyllum; species Pterophyllum scalare. The sequence goes on from JAMQGT020011847.1 coordinate 61,522, forward strand.
CCCCAGTGCTGGCTGCTCAGTGAGTCTTTGAACAAATTGTTAAGCCTGGCATGTTGAGTGACAGCGTTAACATTTAGTAGGTTTAAAATTTACAATAATCATAAACTTAGGTTTTTGTTTTTAATATGCTAGCATGTTAGCATTCAACAAACAGTGCTGCTGAATGAACATAAATTGTTGGACAAATAATCAGAATTCTCCCGAAGGGGCATAAATTGTTAAATCTATTGGATGAGACGTTTCACTCAATAAGACAAATGTCAGCCTCATGGTGCCGCAAAAGGAAAGGTCAAGGGGTCCATCCATCTAGCCATCTATTTTTTTAATCCACTTATACAACTTCAGGATCACCGGGCAGGTGGCTGGAGCCTATCTGAGTCTACACAGTGCAAACGGTGCACCCTGGACATGACAGGGCCAGCACAGAGAGAACAACAACCACACACTCTTACATCCACACCCACAGCTAATTTAGAATCACTACTTAACTTAACATGCATGTCTTTGGACTGTGGGAGGAAACTCGTGCACCTCAGAAAAAGGGAGAACAGGCACACAGAAAGGACAAAGCTGAGCCGGCGTTTTAAACACGAAACTTTTTTTTGTGAAGCAGCAGTGCTAAACAAATCCCTTCAGATACGGCACATCCAAATTTTGAGCCGTTCGGATTTTTCAGTGTGGAAAAAAAGGTGGTGGGCACACCAGCAAACTGATCAATATAGTCATGTGTTAGCAGGACCTCCCTTATTTTAGCAGGGCCCTCAGATGAGCTGCAGCACTCTTTTCCAGTCCAAGACTTCCACCAGCTGACGTTCCTGCCCACATGATGAAATACAATAAGTTCATCTATACTTTCCAAATATTATCAGATCGAGTGGTTTAAACTCCTTATGAACGGTTTGTGATGCCAGAGAAGATTCATCATTTCACAGCTGCTCCTGTTCCAGTGAGCGTGTACAGGAGAAAATGCCTTCTGGGACAGAGCACATCATGTGTAATGACACACTCACTCGCACCTTCCATGGGAGCTTGACAACAACTGTGCAACCAATATATCAGAATCTTATCTGAATCGTGGCTGAGACACCTTATCTCTTGACAGAAGCACCCGTGACCCTTCTTAAATCCTCCTCTGATGGATCCAAAACACATCATGCTGCTTCAAAGCTGTGAGACAGAAGCAATTTAGATGGCATAGATGGTGAGAACAGAGGGCGCTTACGCTATGGTGCAATGGTTTCAAAAAGGGCGTGATCAGGAGATGAAGTTGTGCTTGGGCAAGATCGTAGATAAGACTGATATGTTTCTACCACAGCTCAGTAACTGCATGTCGCAACTGTCATGAATATCTACTCTCATTTTTTTTTCTGACAGCTGCAGATTTAGGAGCCTGCGAATCAGAACACCACTTTACCCTTTGGTCATGCTGGTGCTTTATCAGGCCTTTTTTTTAATGTTGATAAGGTGTGTTTGGGAGTCATTAGTACATACTTATTAACTGCTCGGGGAGGCTTTTAAGGCCACTTAGCTTACCTCAGCTTTCTCAGGCTTATCTCATTGCTGAAAAACCACAGAAAGATGAAATGCTGAACGACTTCATTAGATGTAATAACAGTTTGGGGTGAGTCACTGCAGGCAATGTACTCCTAACATTGTTTACGCCGTCTTTGAAATGGGGTTGGTGGGTCTTTTAATCAGTGTGGCTCAAAGGCATTTGCCCTGCAATTTCTGCTGTTATATGGATTTTCACTCGGGTGTGGTTTGAGGTTGGGTAAGGAAGGGGGGTGGATGAAGGAGGGCTTGGTGGTTTCGGTGGGCTGATGGGGTAAAATCACTTAACTTTAAAGTAGCATAGCTCAGACTGAAATCTGTAAACATTATTCCCCTGTGACGTGAATGAGAAGCCAAAACAATCAATTAACTTCTGCCTTCTAATTAAGGGAGGAATTCACAGGTGGCGGGGTCTGAATGTTCACCGTTTTCTTCTTCCTGTTCTCCTCAGCTGCCCTTTTCAAACAGATAACAGAAGGAACTAGTATGGTGGCATGTCAGTGTTGACCTATATCAATCAGACAAGATGCGCACTTGTAGAAATCATAATAATCATTTATAGGGGTGCTTGGTGGCTTAAATGGTAAAGCGCACATGCCACAAAATCAGTCCCAGCCAGCTTGACCTTTGTTGTATGTCTCTTTTCCTGCATTTTCTGTCTGTACCTCCACTATCAATACCTGCCATTTCAGGCACGAGTTAAAAAATAAAAAAATGATTTGAAAGCAGACTTTGAATGTGGGAACTGCCAATCTGCTGTGAGTTCCCCACACAATTATCTCCAGTTTTTTTTTAACAGCAAATAATATCCAGTTAGCGGCAGTTCTCTATGCAAAAATGCCAGAGGTCGGAGGAGAATGGACAGACTGCTTTGAGCTAATAGGAAGTTAACAGTAACTCAGCAGCAGAAGACCACACCAGGTGCCATTCCTATCAGCTAACAGCAGAACTTAAGCCTACTGCAGGATGCTATCATGAGAAATGTCTCCTGCACCTTGTCGACTTTGTGCCACAAGAATGAAGGCAGCTCCGAAGGCAAAGGGAGTACATACCAGTACTGGCAAGATGCACCTTACAAAGCGACAGGTGAATGTATGTCATACTGTAGGAACATAAATCAGTGACTTTGTTTTGGGGGACAAAAGCAACACCCCATCACCTAAATAATTATATTCTAGTATGAAGACTGGGTTTAAGGTAAAATATGGTTAGGTTTGGGTTAAATGCATGTTTAGAGGAAAAAATGCTCCTTTGGATGAAGAGCTAATGCTGCTTATTAATTAATGAAATTATTGGAAGTCACTGGCTTGAGTTTTAAGAATATTTTGTATTTTCTTCTGAACTAAATATAGCCAGACTAGCATAAAATGGAAAAGTAGCTCAAAATTGTTTACTTTCAGCCACTGAAAACGATACATCTCTAGCATTCCTGATGAACAAAATGACTGGAATTCTGCAATCTTCATGGACGGACATGATTCAAGCTCGTTATTACCCGTCACGCTCTGGGGACAGACCTTCACTGATGCCCTGAAACCACCTGTCAGATAAAGGTCAGCTCTGCTTTTACTCTGACAGGCATGTCTGTACAAACAACTCCAGGCTGAGACCTTAATCTGCAAACCAAAACAACCTCACTAAGAAAAAAAACAAAACATCGAGACAACAATGAAAAGAAAACATAGCTGAAGGAACTGACAGCAGTGTTTACTGAAGTATGCTCACAATGAGCTTGATAAATGAATGCTGATGTAAGGTAGCCTAGCCGCAGCTAATGAATGAGTGTGAGCGGTGTGCAGAACTGCAATTTCTCAGGCATTTTTATAAGCACTTCAAGTCAGACTGCGGGTTTGAAGCATTTCTCATCAATTAGGAAAGTCTCCTTAATTAAACGCCGGGCTCACAGATGGAGCAGAGGTGAGGCTGGGAGGTGTGGGTGTTGTGGAGTGGTGGTGGTGGTGGAGGCGGTGGTGGGGAGGGATCGAAAAGCCCACTAAGTTTGTAATTAACAGAGTAATGCAGGGTGTCTGACAGCTGGTTAGGATTTTGACTGTTTTATCCATTGCTTGCATTCCCCCGTGGCAGGTTGTTATCTGTGCCTTAGAGGGATTTCATTGGCTTCCACTGGCCCCCTCAATGGGGGTTCTGAAGCTTTATCTCAGGGCCCGACAGTGGGGGACCCCAAAACTTTTAGTATTAATCGCACAAAAGAATTCCTTGCCTGACTTGGGCATGTGGTCCCCATTGGGGTCTCAACAAGCACGGATACAAGATGAAAGCCTGCCTCTCTTTCCTGCTCCGAATGTGCTCTGCGCACGCCAACTCTGCTGATGAGTGTCCGCTTTTGTTCTGCACCGGACCACACACGCACACATGTACATAAACACTGCAAACCACACATACGCTTGAGCACACTTCCAAACACCCACAGACACACTCTTTTTTTGCCACAGTCACTCACACACCAAGTCCCCAATGTGCTGTGAAAACTTTTCAAAACACCCAAAGCTCTGCGTCAGAAATGATGAAAAGTGGCTGGCATTTCAGAGGAGCTTTATCATGCGGCTTTACTGACAGCTTTAGTGGCCACATCAAACTCTGCTTCGGGTGGGTTCCTTAAAGATGCTTCCCTCTCTAGCATTTTGCCTCATTTGGTCTATGTAAAGGAGATAGAGAGGGGTAGAAAAGAGCCTACGTGAAAAAGCCATCTTTTCAGAGTAAAGCAATGGCAACATGAAGCTTTCTCTTTTGTAAAGCTTAACATACACTTAAATCACTGGAGTGATCTTTAGAGGCCCATTTTTATTACAATATCTGAATCCCACTTTTAAACGTGTGTACTGGAAATATTTGAAAATGTACGTGCAGATGTGTATTTCAGCAAAGTAGATCCACATATGGAATATGTTAGGAGAAATTACTGGCTAAACGGGGTAAGCCTTTGCCAACAACCTGTTTACAGTCTGGAAGCATGGCCACAACAATGCACGAGGACAGCAAACAGAACCACAAGGCTGAAAGCAGCAAGGTGAAATATTCAGTTAACATAACCTTGCAGAATATTTCACACTGTGGATCTATAACCCATCTTGACCCACTCAGAATCTGTTCAAAGGCTTTAATCGTTGCATCTTTATGAATAATGTGCCTGTGCTGTTTTTTGGAGGATTTGGGCGGTCAGCAGAGACACGGAGAGTAGTGCTGTGTTCCATCTGGAGCCTTTAAGGTACAGTTGCTGGCAAAAGTATGAGATAAATAACAATTTGGGAGCAGAGCAGATCCAAAGCACTCTATGGATTAGCCACAGTCCACTTTTTGTTCGAACAGTAATTATAATTGGCCTATGCCAGCGACCACTCAATCCTCAGACCTTGTCATCTTAATCTCTGCTAATCCTCCTTTGTGTTTGCAGAAATTAGTTCTTGAAGTGGGCTCAATCTAGGTCAATCCTTTGGGTACTTTGGAAGGAGTCTGACGGGGTGTTGTGTGTGTGTGTGTGTGTGTGTGTGTGTGTGTGTGTGCGCCTGTGACAGATTTGATGTGAGGTTGGAAGAAGGGAGGATGGAGCTGGGGTGCAGTGGTGGGCACTGAGTTGGGCAAACACCTATTATCGCCATTTTAATTGGAGATTAGTGTGAGGATTTAGCTGCAGCGTCTGTAGGGAGGCAGACAGCGATGGGTGCTGGCAGCACTCTCTGTGGGCATGACTTTGCGCTCTCTACATAAGCCTGCAAATCTGTTTATGCTCAATGTGGAGGAAAATGTCTCTTTGGGGAATGGTGAGAAGACTCTTCTTTGCTTTTTCTTCAGCCCCCCCTTTCTTTTTCCACTGTGAAGAAAAAGAAATGTGATTGAGTGAAATGACAATTTCAATTATAGTGCCAAATGAGTTTGCCCTTCGACAAAGAGAGAAGCAATATTCTTTCAGTGGATTCCCGAGACAGTGATGGAAATGGGTCATATCATGAGCAGAAAAATAACATTGAATGTAAAACGGACTGCATAGGGAGGTTCGAATAGTTTCTAACAACATTATGAAGAGAGATGGCAACACATGGAAAGGGCACAACCTTATATATTGTGGTTTTTGATCAACACTTAATTCAAACTTTTTTTTCCCAGCACCAATCCTTTTTGTAAAATTACCCCAGAAGAGGTGAACATAAAACAAATCCATGTGCAGATTAACTTTAACAAAGAGAGTCAAAGTTTAAAGCAGTTAATTCAGTCTGATTTTATTTACAGTTGTGGTCAGAACTTTCCACACACTCATCATTGGCGTGAATGTCGTGGTAATTTTGGGCTTCTGATTCTTTCCAGGGTGCAAGGATTGTATAGCATACATTTTAATGACCTTCAAAAACAAGAATTGGGTGCACAAGTTGAAACTTATTTCTCTAATCCACATAGGGTCAAAGTATAGATACACTAATATTTGGTTAACAAGTTGTAGTTAGCAAGTTGCACCAAGTTGCAACAAGCTTCTGTCATAATACTGGCTGGATATTGGAGCTCTTGTTGGCAGAATTGACAGACCCGGCTTTTAAGCAAATTTTTAATAGGATTGAGGTCGGGGCTTTGGGGAGGCTGTTGCAGAAGCTTAAAGGTACTGTGAGTCGATTTTTAAGGTTATTTAATAAAAAAAAGAATATTGTACTCATAAATATGGATTGATTACTGTGTAACTACATAATCCAACAAACTTAATCCATTAAAAATACATAGGAGAGGGTTTGTGGAAGCCGCCATGTTGTCCTGCCAACTTGAATACACTGGACGAGATGGATTTTGCTGTTCTGGCTATCGTATTGTATGTGTGTGGCTAGAGATCGACCACATGCTGTCATGGTCCGGGGTCCATTGGACCCCATGCTTTTGTTTGCTTAATTTTGTCTGTTCAGTTTTGGGTTCTGATTGCGGGGTTTGGTTATGTTTTGCCTTCTAGTTCCTTATGTTTTCCCAGTGTCAAGTCTGCGTCTTTGTTTCCCCCTTCTGTCTTCCTGTTGTATTTTGATAGTTATCTGGTCCCTGTCTGTTGTGTTTAGTTTTGCTTCCCCTGGTCTCGTTAAGGTAATCTGCCTCACCTGTGTTCCCACCTGTTTCCTCTTCTCTCCTGTGTATTTAAGTCCAGTGTTTTCTGTGCTTGTTGTCATGTCTCGTCATCATTTTCTGTGTGTGTGCTGTGTGTGTGTGTGTGTGTGTGTGTGTGTGTGTGTGTGTGTGTGTGTGTGTGTGTGTGGGTGTGTGTGTGTGTGTGTGTGTGTGTGTGTGTGTGTGTGTGTGTGTCTCTCTCCTTGCCTGGATTTATGGTTTTGCCTCTGTTCAAGTCAAGTGTTTTGGTTTTCCTGTCTGCACTTTTGCCACTGGTCCCATCCAGTCTTTTGTTTATAATTTTGTTGAAAATAAAGTGGATTTTAAGTTAACCTACGCCTGGCGTATCCTGCATTGGGGTCCTCCTTCCTGCCTGCCACACAGCCGTTACATGACACATGCGTTGTACGCCAAAGGCAGAGGAGAAGAGAACTTGCAGGTGTTTGTGCGCTCTGGAGGCAAATTTTAATTCGTCTTTGCACCTTCAGACTCAAGATATGAAGGATTATACCTACGTTTTATCACCTGAGAAGAGGTGCCCTTCACCACAGAAGTGAAAAACGCGAAGGAAAGAGACAATGCAGGCCTCGTAAGACTAGATTTAATGTCTCATGGCGGAAGCGTGATACCGTGTTTGTGTCCTATTGCACCGCATTTGGCTGTGCAGACTGAAGGATTATGGGTATGCAAGCTATGCAGATGTGCTTGCATGCAGTCCTCCAAAAAACCAGCAGCACCTAGCCTGATGGGGATGACGCTGTGCGCAGGTCGAATGCTGACTGGTTGAAAAGTGGACCTGAAAAGGAAAGGGAGCATCAGCGGAGTTCACCACAGCATGAAAAACAGAGAAAGTGGAGGCAGTGCAGTTTTCATTGTTTCTAACAATCTGTCTCACTTTAGCACTTTGTATGTCATAACTTTTACCTTCTCCGTGGCAGACTGATGAACCAACAACAGCACAAGCAAGAGTAGCCCACAGACTGTTTGTTCCACATATTTTTGACACTGCCCCTTTGGTTACAGTGAAAACCTACAGCATGTAGACAACTGTCTGAAAAGCTACGCGTAGACTCTGTGTAGGAGCAACAGCTCAGTAATCGTTTTATTAAAAAAATGCTATTTTCATTACAGAACATGTCCAGTCTCTCAAAAACGCCATTTTCTGTCGGAAGTAGACACTGATTGACCCTGTGTGATTACATAAAAGTCAGTGTTACACTTAACTCTGTGTGGGAGATGCCCTGCGCACCCCTACTCAGACCGTTTACTGACCTGTCAACCAGCCCAGTGATGGGAGTTAAACCTTAATTATACTCTCTTAAACCTTGATCATACTCTGTTGCGGACATGGACAGCTGGAGACACCACGGTCGAGGAGTCATTCCTGTTATACTTCTTTCAAGTCTCTTTGAAGTCCACCGGCTGAGGTCCATGCGTAGCTGGTGCATTATAATGTAAAGTCTCCATGGACAAATCCACGCGGTTGCAAAAAACTTGCAGGCATGCACCGATGCTCACCCTCTGATAACGAACTCTATGTAACTCGGACCCAATCACAGCCAAGCAGACTCACAGACACGGGAAGCATAATCAAGGCCTTAGGGTTGAATTCACATGGAGGTGTTCAGTGATGTGCTTGACATTGAAGGTACCATCAGAGAGACAATGATCATTGTAAAGCTCAAATTATCATTTAGCAGTGTTAGTGTGCTGGTAGTCCACTGGTAGTCAATAGGCAACCCATCTACTTGAGAGCATCTGCTATCGATGGAGGCAGTGTAAAAAGTATGTCATATAACCAGTCTATGGTCTACTCTTGCGTGTGCTGTTGTTGGTTGCTCAGCCAGCTGCGGAAAATTGAGAAATCATAACATTCAAAGAATGTTAAAAATAATGAAATGCGTCCACTGCAGTCACTCTCTGTAATTTTCATACTGTTTTTAAAAAAAATTATTTTTATATCTTTGATGTTGTTTCCATTTCTCTCCCATTCCTGGTGAACTTCGCTGTTGCTTCCTTCCCTGTTCTGGTCCTGTGCGATGAACAGCATCATCCACATCCAGTAACGTGCACAGGAGCACGTTTGCAGTGGGCGAAAACCCCTCTCCAAATGCCGTCCATATGGAAATCTGTACACAAGTGGGCACAATCGCAGGAGCATAAATGACACACATGTTGAGGTAAAACAGGGTAATTACTCACCACAATGATCAACTTCTCCTTCATTTTGATGTTAAATGACAGGGTGTGATTTAATTGGCTTGCACTTCCAAAGATAAACTTTTCTCAGCTCTTCAGGGCAAGCAAACTGAAGCGACAGACGCACAGTTCAGTTCAGCAACACATGACGTCAGCCTTTTCAAAGTAAACAGGATGGAAGATAGCTAAGGCTGAAATGTGTACCTGTGAATTCAGCCTTGCAGAAACAGTAAGTACAACACATTTCACACTGAAATGAGAAATATAAGCAGCAGAATCTTGTTATTTTACTAGAACAGTGCATCCGGTCGAAGAAGCAAGGCATAATATAGACTTTGAGAATTTTCCTCTTTTTATAACCATTTCTGAGAAACTGGAAAATGCCATTGTAAAACCTAAACAGTTCAAGAGTTTAGAAGCAAAGACTGCAAAAGCATCATCTCCCTTCATTTCAAGTCAAGTCAGCACATTCAGATTAGTGAACAGACATGACAAATCAGAAATGCCCTCAGGAGTTTCCCAGTGCTGAGCCTGATGAGTAATAACCACAATTTTAGATTTAATTCTAATTTCTGCTGGCAGCCAGCACTAGAGTAATGGCTTTATTGTTTTTGTCTTGTCATGTTTCAGAAAACGTGGCATAATTGCCCTGCAATTTTTCATGTTAACACAGAAATTGAGAGAAGAGTCAAACGTGATAAAGTGCAAGGAGTTGCTTTGCTGTGAGACTCGAGAGTTGAAGTACAGAAATGATTAATATTTTCTGTGATTAAACATGAGTGTGACAAGCCTTTGTACAAAAAATCTTTGAAGAAGAGAAATGTTACTTACTTGGTAGGTTTTAGGAACAAACATGCTGTATCTATTAAGATTATAGTGTTGAGAAAAAACACTTATGTATATTATAGATAAGGGCACAATTATTAGCTCCTCTTTAAGTCTCTTTAAGTTTTTGTTAAAATTGGACAGACAATAATTGTCAAGAAATCCAAAGAGAGCCACACAGTACAGAACAAGCTTGGCAGAATAAGAAGTGAAAGATTTCAAAGACTCTGGAAGGACAGCTAGTGAGAGATGTGTCTAAAGACTCCAGAACAACTGCTAAGACACTAGTGAATGACTTAGAGTCAAGTTGGGAATTGTAGTCTCAAAGACGACAGTCACTAGAACCCTATGCAAGAATGGCCTGCATGGTTGGAATTTTTGCAGAAGAGACACTTTCTAGGCAGTATGCTAGTGACAACCTGGAGAAAGATTAGGCCATAGAGATGCTGCTCAAGGTTGGAGAAAGAAGGGAGAGGTGTACAACCTGAAAAACACATCTCCACAGTAAAACACAGTGGAGGAAGTATTATGTCACTAGACCCCTGAAGATGTGCTCTGGTGTATCTGGCAACACATCCTTTAAGTCCTGTAAGTTGTGAGGTGGGGCCTCCGTGAATTGGACTTGTTTGTCCAGCATATCCCACGGATAATCGATTGGATTGAGATCTCTGGAGTTCCAAAGTCAAGTCAACATCTCAAACTTTCTGTTTTGTGGCCACAGCCATCATGGAATACTATATACTATATACAGTGTGATGTTTCCATGAAAGGGGGTATATCATCTGGAACAATGCTTGGGTAGGTGGTACGTGTCAAAGTAACATTCACATGGATGGCAGGACCTCTGCCAGCTTGCCTTCTACTCATAGTGCATCCTGGTGCCAGGTATTCCCCAGGCAAATAATACACATGCACCATCCATGCTGTGTTAAAGAAAACATCATTCATCAGACAAGGCCATCTTCTTCCATTGCTCTGTGTGTCAGTTCTGATGCTCATGGGCCCATTGTTGGGTGGGTGACAGGGATCAGCATGGACTCCGTGAATGGTCGACAGTCATGCAGCCTCATATGCAACAAACTGTGATGCACCGTGTATTCTCACAGCTTTCTATCAGAACCAGCATCAACTTTTTCACCAGTTTGAACTACAGTAGCTCATCTATTTGATCGAACCACACGAGTCAACCTTCGCGCCCCGTGTGCATGAGTGAGCCTTGACCGCCCTGTTGCAGGTTCACCACTGTTGATAGATACTCATCACTGCAGACCAGGAACACCACACGAGAGCTGCAGTTTTCAATCGTCTAGCCATCACATTTTGGCCCTTGTCAAACTCAATTCCTTATGCCTGCCCATTTTTCCTGCACACACACACACACACACACACACACACACACACACACACACACACACACACACACACACACACACACACACACACACACACACACACATCAACTTTGAGGATAAAATGTTCATTTGTTCCCTAATTTATCCCACTCACTAACAGGTGCCATGACAACGAGATAATCATTGTTATTCTCTTCACCAGTCAGTGGTCATAATGCCTGATCGGTGTATAGTGTATTGCTTCATACATTTAACAAAGTGATCATTTGAATTTCTACTACTTGGATTCACACCTTTGATTTTTCTCAATAGCAGCTAGGGTATGTTGACCTGTTGATTTTAAAAATATTAACAAGTTCTATTTTTACAGGTGATATTGTAGTTGAAGTTACCTTTGGCCAGCGTCAGGCTAGCTGCAATTCTGAAGGCTGAATCACACATTTGTAAACCATAAAACAAGACCTCCAACAAACAAAAGATCCAGATTTAAGTAGCTCTAAACAGTCAATAGGGCTGCCTATCTGAGACTGAGCACAAACAGGCTGAATCAGCAGCCATAGTGCAGGTGCTCATTGATAAGAGTTTTATGATTTCTGTTATCTCATATGCACAGCGCCTTCAGGTGTTACCTTTTGACTACTGTCATGTCTTCATGGAGAAATGTGTGTTTAATCTTGTGTGTTTAAACTGCAGGAAAGTGCGTTGCCATAAAACATGCAGGGGTATAACCTTGGCCAGAGTGTGCTGGAGTGTGATAACGCATGGCCCTCAGTGCTAATAGGCAGAAGAGCTGAGGGGGATTTAGCATGATATACTGCAGCTTAAGGCAGTTAATGTGCTTGAAAGAATGTCTTGTTATCTTGCTTATTTTGCTTGTTTCCCACAAATTTATCTTCTCCAGAGCTGTATCCGCCACCCTGCCTCTCGTTTCTCACTGTCCACCCAACCATTTATTCCTCAACTGTAATTTCCCTCATGTGTGATATGTTTAAGCTGGTTGAAGATCATGGTGTGAAAAAAACCTTCACTCTGTGCTTTAGCAGGCCAAATTAAAGACTATTCTATGTTTATTTGATCAATAGCACTCTCGTATGTGTGCAACAAACATGTAGCTACAGTTAGCAGATAATAATTAGCTTAACTTAGCATCAAGGGATGGGGGGGGGGGGGCAGCTAACCTGGTTCTGTCTACACATTGCAAATCTCCTTATCAGCACATATGCTCCCAATTTCGAAGACATTGTATGTTGTTTGTTTAATCTGCATGAAACTTAAAGTGCTAAATAAGCTATAGGAGAGCTAAAATGATCACGTGATTCTTCAGATTCATCACACAGGCATGAGACTGGTATTAATCTTCTTATATGCTCTCGGTAAAAAGTCAGTCTCCCAGGATATAAAACTGCTTAAAAATGTCACGCTTCCTGAGATGTTCTTTGCATGAAAAGGCCATGAGCTGGAGAGGTTCCTCTCAGAAAGGACATTGTCTTGACAGCCTGCGCTCGGAAATATGAGTATTTGAGGTAATTCTGCAGGTGGCTGCAGGATGAAGCCATCCCTGGTACAACACTTCACTTCTCATCATCTTCAGAAACTTCTTACCCATTAATCCTTAGCTAGTAGAAATAAACATACCAATTCATGTAAGGCTGGAAGGCAAAGAATTTGTAAACCACGTGTGAAAATCTCCTTAGTTCTCATTAAATGTCCTTGCTCATTTGCAAATTATCATACTCTGAGTTTTACATTTTATCCTGCCTCACTGCGCTCACTGTTTTGCAGTGTTTCAGAAACTAAATGTGGATACATAATGAGCAAATTTTCTGTATTTTTATTCAAGCCTTCTCAGATTCAGACGTGGCCCCTCTTTCTTTCAGCATTTAAATCTCAAGAGACACTGGCCCACTTTTCAACTTTCAACTCCTCTCCACTTTTCTTTGAAAGCAGCAGCAGCAGCAGGAAATCTCCATCACGAAACCTGAAGTGCTGCATTACATGCAGGGAGCACAACCCCACTACTCCCTTATGACTAATCAGCTGGAACAATTCTTCCCAAAACACTGCATACCATCCTCTCCCACACAGATGCTAAACTCATGACATTACCTCACACCACTTGCAAATCACCAGTTTTCCCAACATGAAAAAATTGCTGAAATAATTACCGGGCTAATCAAATACCACAGTCTTTGAGAAAATTGAGAAAGAACTGATATGTCTAATAAAAAATGTTGCAGGGTTTGTTTTTATTTTTTGTTTCTTTAAAAAAAATAAGAAGGTCTGGCTCCTTGGAAGAAAAATATATAAATTTGAGTGGGGGTGCAAGGGTTTTTCACAGTACTGTAAAACAGGAACAGCAGTGACAACAAAGAGTGACAAGGAAGCTAATAAAGAGACAAACATAGGGAAGACATGGGAAAAAAACACTAAGGCATGAAAAGAAAAATAGGAGACACGGCAGTAAGCATAACAAAATACCTTAATACTATACTGTCAAAATACCTAATATTTGCAAAAGTTTGCCTTTTTCAATACTGCTCAAATCTGTCATAATCTAAGTCTCCTCTCCTCTCCTCTCTTCTCCTCTCCTCTCCTCTCCTCTCCTCTCCTCTCCTCTCCTCTCCTCTCCTCTCCTCTCCTCTCCTCTCCTCTCCTCTCCTCTCCTTTCCTCTCCTCTCCTCTCCTCTCCTCTCCGCTCCTCTCCTCTCCTCTCCATTAGCAAGCTCTAAGTAATGCTGACCTCCCAATAAGTGACCACTTTGGCCTTCTTTTGCACTGGCCATGTAGCGGTCCATTAGTGATGGAGCTGGTTCACTGTCTTCCAGATCACTCAAGGTCACTGTTCAATACTTACAGGGCTGTTCCCCCAGGCAGGTCATTTACTGCAAGGTTTTTCCCTTTCCTGTATCTGAGCACAGAGATTTTTTTGTTTGTGTTTGTGTGTCAGCAGATGTCCTGGAGCCAAAACCTGAAGGCTGTAATTCGCATTTTTATCGTCAGATTGTGAAACCATTCTGATACCAAAGTGCCAGTGGGCCCTCAGTCACTGTCTGTGAAATGACACCAGAATTTTAATTGACCTTGAAATCAGAGTTTTTCTATTTTGCTTCGGATGCATTATAATAAATACATTATACTATACACGGTACATTACACCTGACTAGCTGATTTATTCAGGCATGAGAAATGACTGAACTAAAACAGTCTGACAGAAATAGAGTTTCACTTATGATAGAAAAAGCTGCACAATAATTCTAGCTGCTGTCACAAATACAAATGGGTCAACCTGAAAAAAAATATATGTAGAAGCATTGAAGTATTTGGCATGTCATTAGCATGTTGCATTGAAAACCACACATGTCTTTGTTAAAGTCCTTTTCCTAGAGTGCCACAGAGCGGATTACATTTAATTCTATTGTAACTGTCTTTGCTGAAGCTGGCTCTTGTGCTGGCGGATGCTATTATACGGTACTGTTACTATTTGAATTCGGAGGGGCACACTTTCTCTAAAATAACACACTTCCAGAACAGTCACTTTGTTGTTTGATCTAGCTTTTAGCTCTACTATTCATCACATTCAGGATATTTGCCTAAACATGTTGGACAAATCATAGGAATGATGGTGAACAGCACTGGAATGTGAACTGACCCAAATATAAATCAGTGTTATTTGTTAGGCAGAACCCACATGCACATTCACCTGCCAATCACTGGTTTGTCCACTGATGGAAATTCCAGCAGTTACATCCAATTCAAATCAGCTTGTGTAGTTGCTTCTGAGAGGGCCACAGGTTACAGTTTAACCCTGCTTGTTAAAGCAATCAGGTAGTGGTGCAACTGTTAGCCAACATACCCCACCCCACCCCCCACTGTGCTAGATATCCACACTAAAATCCTAACAAGCCTATTGCCATTCAGGAGAAGGCGTTTAATTTGCCCCAGAGCTAACAGTTTTTTTTCAGCATGTGTACACTGTAATGAGATTTCCACTGCATTTCCCCAAGCTTTGAAACCATTCTTGCCACATTTGAATACAGAGAAACTGCTCTCCCCAGAAATAAAACTCAGTGGTGAATAACAATAAGCACTGTTGGATTTGCATCACTCTCCTGTGCCTGGGACTCAAGCCTCTGAGAAAACGACTCAGTAACATAATGCCTTGTTTACTCATTACTGGTAGTCTTCTGCTAAGAAGAAATAATGGGCTAAAATAAGTCATACTGCAGCATTGCAGTTTATTGTCATTTGTTAAATTGTTTAATTTGTTGTTGAAATTATTTCTACTTCCTGTTCACAGTTGAAAATACAGGATTTTGAATGAAATGAAATAAAAGTGGACTGCAGCGAGTAGGAGAGGACCATTTTTAACACATATTAAATGTGTGAAAACTTGTGAAAAGTTTGCAAAAATATCAGGAGATAATATCACATCAGCACTGTAGTACAGTATCTGGTTATTTATCAGACTTCAAAATGAAAAATGCTGCTGCTGGGCAGGAAGGTGCACGACAACACAAACATTCAATATTGGAGCAAAGTGAGTGCCACACAAAAGCATTGTAATACCATGAGTCTACTTGGAGACGAATGTGTGATTTTGCATTTTTCCTCCACAAAATGTTGGCCAAGTTGTCAGAACTTTAAGACAAGTCCAAACTCATCATTATTTCTAAGAAAAATTCAAATTGCTGTCTGCAGGAGGTTAAAAAAAACCCATTAGGTTTAAATCAAGAGGAACAAATGCAAACATTATGTAAAACACAGAAATGTTTTGGTGGGAAAAAAAGTCTGAATAAAATCAAAAGGCACACATACGTACACACAATGGCAACATGCAGAAATGCAGATGTGCAGATTTGATCTTACGCTAAGATAACCGCCAGAAGACCGGCTTAGCTAAGCCAGCTGTTCATTTTTCATTGGCTGAGATTTTTTTTTTAAAAAAAAGACAACAGCACCTGTAAAACTCATGCTGTGCAATGTGTTCATTAGTGAATTCATTTTAAACTCTTGGACAAAGTTTTCCATTTTTTAGTTAATTATCTCCTGGCTCCAGCTTCATATTAGTGTACTGGAGTAACACTAAATATCTCATCTAAACTCTCAGCAAATAGATATGTTTTTCCACATTATTGCACTGCACATTTTAAAGTGATATCATCTATCACACTGAGGCAGTTTCTGTTGAGCTTTTTTAATCAGGTGATGAAAAAAAAGACAGATAACAATGATTCAGAATACAGTGTGTCTGCTTGTAGAGATTCATAGATCACTGAAAAAAAACGTGTCTCTTGCTAACATGGCTGTAAGTAGGACTGTAAAGTACTGAGTAGAAAAAGATGGGGGCGGTTCAGAAAAAAAATACTGTAAAAGCTGATCTGTGATCAACAAAACACACTCCCAGAGTGGAATTAGTCACACCAATACATCAGCTGCCAAACATTACGAATCACAGCAGCTTCTCTACAACCTGGCTTCACAGCACACATCACTTTTCTCCAGTCCCCGTCCACGGCCCCGGCTGACAAAAATCAGTTACATGTGTTTGAAAGGGTTTAGGGCTGGCCTCCAAAAGGTACAGAAACATACGTAACCTCTGCAGATAATCCACCATAAAGAGGTCGCCCATGATGCGTCATGGTCTAAACTAAGGAAACTGAGCCTGAAGGGACAAGAGGTGGTTCTGTCTGTGACGGGACTGCCGAACGACTTGCGGTTGAGGGGTTACTGATTAGTTGCCTGGTCAGTAACTACCTATCAGTCAAGGTGGGCCCACCCATAATGATGCATAAGCTGTAACCTAATTTAACTGGATGTGCTCTAAAAAAAAAAAGAAAAAAAAAAGACCCCCTGCAGAGTTCTTGATTAAACCTAAACACTCCATGGAGTTATCAGGTAAGTGTTCGCAGAGGTCACAGAGCAAGGGAGCCAGAGGTTGTTTTTCCATAGGCTTCTATGCAAAAAAAAAAAAACCCTGCTGAGTTTATATTTTGATGAAACAACCACCTACAGTACTTCAGAGAGCCCCTGGCAACTGCTGCCACTTAATTGGAAGCGGTTGAGTGTTTTGTTTGCAGTGCTCACACCCTAGCATTCTCTCACCCATCCCTCCCCTTAACTTCTTCACCCATTTTCCCTTGTTGCTGCTGGTGTCACCTGCTGGGACGGACTGTCATCTGCTTGTTAGCTCCTCGCCAGGTGCCCATTTGGAGGAGTAAAGGGGAAAAGACAAAGGGGGATGGTATGCTGGAGTAGCTTTTTCCAATTTAGAAAACCCTGCAAGGGGTTAGATAAGCATGATCTGAGGTGAGAATCATGTCTGTTTGCAGACTGCCTCTATCTTACCTGTTTCTTTGTCATTTCAACTCTGTTTTGTAGTGAGGTGGTATTCTACACACATATAGATCACTGTTTTCCTTTATCGCTTTATCATCTTTTTGGGTGTTGCAGTTTCTATAGCAGGATTATTTACAGTGCGGTTGAGTCGAGTATATTCAATTCAATTCAATTCAATTCAATTTTATTTATATAGCGCCAAATCACAACAAACAGTCGCCTCGAGGCGCTTTGTATTGTGGGTAAAGACCCTACAATAACACAGAGAAATCCCAACAGTCAAAACGACCCCCTATGAGCAAGCACTTGGCGACGGTGGGAAGGAAAAACTCCCTTTTAACAGGAAGAAACCTCCAGCAGAACCAGGCTCAGGGAGGGGCAGTCATCTGCTGCGACCGGTTGGGGCTGAGTGGAGAGAGACAGGACAAAAGACATGCTGTGGAAGAGAGCCAGAGATTAATAATAATGATTAAATACAGAGTGAAGTATAAACAAGTAAATAAAGGTGAATGAGAAGAAACAGTGCATTATGGGACCCCCCTCAGCAGCCTAGGCCTATAGCAGCATAACTAAGGGGTGGTTCAGGGTCGTCTGATCCAGCCCTAACTATAAGCTTGATCATAAAGGAAAGTTTTAAGCCTAATTTTAAAAATAGAGAGGGTGTCTGTCTCCCGAATCCAAGCTGGGAGCTGGTTCCACAGATGAGGGGCCTGAAAGCTGAAGGCTCTGCCTCACATTCTACTTTTAAGTATCCTAGGAACCACAAGTAAGCCAGCAGTCTGAGAACGAAGTGCTCTATTGGGGTGATACGGTACTATGAGGTCTTTGAGATAAGATGGGGCCTGATTATTCAAGACCTTGTATGTTAGGAGAAGGATTTTAAATTCTATTCTAGATTTAATGGGGAGCCAATGAAGAGAAACCAATATGGGAGAAATATGCTCTCTCGTTCTAGTCCCTGTCAGTACTCTAGCTGCAGCATTTTGGATCAGCTGAAGGCTTTTCAGGGAGTTTTTAGGACAGCCTGATAATAATGAATTACAGTAGTCCAGCCTAGAAGTATTAAATGCATGGATTAACTTTTCAGCGTCAATCTGAGAAAGGATGTTTCTAATTTTTATAAATATTGCGCATGAGTATATGCACCTATAAATCCTAATGCACGGACAAATCTGGATTTACTCAGTTACAAAACTCATTAAGTGCACAAGAACTGCTAAAAAGATACACACATTTGCAAATATGTCTCACAGTGCAACATGGTTGCCAAGAGTTTAGTGCTAGGCAATTTGTATAATTAGCATTTAGTTCATTAACAGTTTTACATGGACTTTGTAGTCGCTAGATCTTGGCCAGATATTGGAAAGTATGGGAGAACCAAAACACAAGGGTCAGATTGAAGATTTCAAGGTACACACCCCTTCTTCACTTTTGTACGGCATAAACCAAAACTGTTGAGGGAGACAAGAGAGAGAAAGGCGCAGGGAAAGAGACTAGAAATTAAATGCTAATGACATTTGAATATCTCATCCACCATTAAAAAACACTGTCAACATGACTGCTTGATAGCACATACTTTTGGGTAAACAAGGAGTGAGCAAAGTTTAATTAGGTAAACTGTTCAAACCTAATTAATGTGGCAAAGTATAAAAACAAGCATTTACAATAACCACAATAGGCTATGCCCACATAATGCAGCTGATCATACCATCTGTTGAGGTCTAACTAACATACTGACTAGAATTAATTATCATAGTCAACACCAACTTGGGCTTCCCAAAATCATGCTATGGTTTCATTAAACAAATAAACAAAGTGGACAGCGATCTATTTTGCAGAAAGCTTTCTAAAGAGATGATTGTTTCTAGCGCCTGCTTGTAGAGTAAAATCATAGATACATAAACTTTGCCCTGCTAATGTTACTGTTACTCTCCAGATTTAAAAAAAATCATATTAACTGCTCAAACTTGACAAGATTGCAGTGTATTGTGTCCTACAGATGCTGTCTTTTGTTACTGACTTGTGAAAAAATTGCCTGGACCTCTGACCTCTGCCCGATCCACACCAGATCCCTGTGTTTTTTTCGCCACGGGCCTGCCTGACCTGGTGGCTTGGCCGTCAGTGTAGTCACTTTATATAGCGGTCTTTTGAATCAGGCTTTGTTTAGCCTCTTACCTAAGCCCACTTTGCTTAGGACGACCCTAACCAGGTGATTAAACACCTGGGTGCCGAGTCCACAATACCATAATTTATGGAGGTGATCTTAAAGTCCTTTGTTTAATTAGAAATTGTTTATTGAAAAAAAAAGTCTTCTTTATGTATAAAATGCATTATTGATTGTAGCCACAGTAATAATCACCTCACAGATCAGCACTGCTCTTGGTTATCCTTTGAAGACCCATTTTCTGGGTCACCGGCTGGACTCATTTTATTTGTGTACACAGAGTTTTTCTGTTCCTGACATTTCTGCTAAATGGTAAATGGACTAGTTCTTATATAGCGCTTTTCTACTCTGAGTACTCAAAGCGCTTATACAACACAATGTTGTGTAAGTTGTACTGCATTTTTATGTTTGGATTGTAAGTGAGACAGGTGGTTATAACACTTAACTACCACTGAAACTGCTCTTCTGGTAGGAAGATGCAGCAATGTCTGATTTCACTGTTTTAGCCATCACATTTTAAAGTGTGTGTGTGTGAGTGCAGCCAGTATTATCCCAACTGTCTATTAACCGCTGTTGGTGTGCGTCACTGTTTTTAAATGCATAGCTGCTGAAGAGTTTTAATAATTCACTGCACTGTATGTGTCGAAGTTCTGTTGTGTGCAGGGAGGACTTGTGGGCGTTAATATTTGATGTCCTCCTTTCTATCTGTGAGCCGGTGCAGAGCTGATGGATGACCCCTGATGTTTGCGTGTGTCAGTGTTATTCATCAAACTAATGTGGGAGAGGGAAAGAAGGAGATGGAGACTCATTCAGGCTGTCTCAGGTCAAAAGTTTTTCTTGGATTTTCTTTCACTTTAGCAGCCTGCCAGAGTAATCAATTCTTAACACACCCATCCCACAGATACATCATGAATAATTCATTGTAAATCTTTACTTCACCTATCCAGATCTATGTCACTCAAGCCAAGCTTTATTTACAAATGAAAACAACCAAAGAAAAACAACAAGTGGTACGTAAGACAAAACTTAAATGCTCTCCCGGTGAAACTGTGCACATAAACAATGTCAGAGAAGCTTACAGCAAAAATAGAACCTCTTAGTTCTGGATGGGGATTAATCTTTGTCCAAACTTGTGTTTGCACCTTGTGACCTCTGCATTTAAATGATCCACGGTTGTTCCAATATCACAATTTCAGGGAGCAACTCTTGTCAGTGGGGAAAGCTTTCTGTGAGGTGTTAGTCCCGTGACTGATCTGTAAAGTTGGTCGTAACAAATTATACGAGGGTTGTATTTTGTCCTGATTGGCACGAACTCCTGATGTTTTCTGGTGTGACCCAGAGCAGCTTTCGTCTGCTAACCCAGTTAAGGTTCCCTCACAGAATTAGATCAAACAGGAGGGAAATCTTTCCTGGGACTTCTGTGGGAAGCATGTTCTTGCGACTGACAGTAATGGAGTTGAATAAATTCTATACAAAAGTGAGATTTTTCCAGTTGCGGCAAAGCTTTTGTTTTTTTAAAGAAACCCTCAAAATGATCCCTTTGATTGTGACTTTAGGCTGATATTACAGGAGAAACAAGCTACCAAACATAAAGTTTGAGGTCAGGTCAAGTGAAGCGGTACCAAACTAATCAGGGCAGGAATGAGGACACATTCTTCTTCAAATGTGAGTGATACAAGCCAAAGTTATGAGGAAAAGGAAACAAGACAGACACGAGAACAGGACATGAAAAACATCTTTACAACCCTCCCAACCTCAGGGTAGCTGTCCATTCCCTGACTGTCTACCTGCCAGAGAAATATGAGATGCTTACTTTCATTTTATACAGTATAAGTATTTGGACAATAACACTTAAAAACAAATTGCCAACAATCCAACAATCAATATGCAATTGAAATGCAGACTTTCAGTCATAATTCAAGTATTGCATTAACTGGACAAAATAATATAATTTTAAATGTAAGCATTAGTTTTAATATTTGGAAGAAAAGCCTTCACAGTCAATGACTGCCTGAAGTGTAGAATGCATGGACATCAAAAAAAAAAAAAATGCTGTGTTTCCTCCCCTTGAGATGCTCTTCCAGGCCTTTACTGCAGCTGCCTTCAGTTGCAGCTTGTTTGTGGGTGTCTCTGGATTCAGTTTTGTCTTCAGTAACTGAAAACCACGTTCTGCTGGACTGAGATCAGGTGACTGAAGTGGCCATTGTAGAATATCCAATTTCTCTGCTTGGAGAAACTCTTCAGGTGTGTTTGTACATTCGTACTGTGAAGCACTGTCCACATTTGGCTGACTCTATTAATAAGATAGAGGCAGTCTATTGGAGACAAACATACCAATGCCATAACACAGCCTCCACAACGTCTGAGAGATGATGTGATATATTTTTTTTGCAAGTATAATCAGTCCTTCTTTTTCCTGAGTGACCCTGGTCTGCACATTTTTACATTCATGAAGACATCTCGTTCTACGGGCTGTTGCTGAGGTGGCCAGTTCATTCCTTCTTTTTAGGAATGTACCAGATCAGTTTAACACTTGGATTCAACTCCACATTTTTATCTTCTTCATTTTTCATTACATAATAAGGGATGAAAAAGGCACCAGGTGGCCATGAAAAAGCTTGTAAAATGGGGGAATGTGCATAAAAATGGCTGTAATTCCAGCTACAGAGACAAAAAAAAAAAAAAAAAATTGACAAGAATTACAACACTTCTGAGGGTACTGGTCAGATTTTGTGCAGACAATCTAACCATCTAATGGGTCTCCATCTAAATTGTGCTCAAAGTCATGGTCATTTTTTTGGGCACTTTTGCATATTCACAAGAATCGTTGCCCCTCCTGGAGCATTGGTTAGTGAAAGCAGATGAATTTGTCCTGCATGTGACTTGTCAGTGGATTTTAATTCTCATTATTTTGTGCAATACAGCCAACCAGTCACAGCAAAATGTAAAACTTTATTCCTGAACTTCACACATTACAATAACCTGTGAATCGTCGTAGCTCTCGAGTGGGCTACTTGCTGCTAATGCTCAGCAGCCGTGTGCAGATAGATAGAATCAATAATTGCAAATCAGACTGTTGTGATGTTTTGGCCAAACTCAACATTGCAATGCCACACAAACTGCAGTTGCAATGCTATTGATGTCAACTCCCTCACTGGAAACAGAGTTAACACACGGTGATAACACACTAGAAGTATTTCCATGAAATGTTGAAGATTTTTTTTCAGCTTCATTATTGGAGTCAAAGCAACTTTGTTGTACCTTTATTGTGTTTACTTCATGTTGCTATGTTTAATTGTTTGCACCTGTAGAATTAAAACCATGTTCAGAGGCCTAATAAAATGAGACGAAAGGCATCTGGAGTTACAGTGAAATATTTTATGGTGAAGCAAACAAGGCAGCCTTTATTAAGCATTTAAAGTTCATATTTTAAGACTTGGGTTTGCTCTCAACACCCTCACAACAGGCTTATGTGAACAAAATGCCCAAAAAGTGTAAAACCATGTTAAACGATTTGAGAACTGCAATACTAAACAAAACTACAACCTTTAATTCAATGTGTGCATGTTTGTAGGTGTGTCTGTGTTGTGTAAGAGTGAGACAATTCTTGCTATCTTGGCACTCCATTAAGTTTTAACTCGTGTTTACTCATTTTGTGTAGCCAATCTGAGATAACAAGCTCTAATCAGGCATTGCTAATTCACAATTTGAGCCAAAAGTCTCCCAGCACAAACAGAAGGATCCATTCTGAAATATCCCACATACCTGGCAGTTGTCGTGCATCAAATCATTTCTTCTTTGCTGTTGCTGTTTTGGTCTTGTTGTTCTTTGTTACAGAAAAACAATGTTGAAACTGTGTCTGGCCTTCGTCCATGAACGCTGACTGAGGAATGAAATGAGAGTGTACTGTATTATGCATTTTGAGAATTTTGTTTATGCATCTAAAAAAAAACAATGCAGCCTGAATAAAGTTGGCCATAATAAGGAAATCATTTTTAATGTATACACACCAATTTACACAATGTTCATGCTTGAGCTTTTGATTTGGCAATATGACAGTGCATCTCCTTTGTGCATATTCATATTTTGATGGCTTTCTTTAGACAGTCTCAATACTTGTGTTGCCTCAGTCTAATCGCTAATCCAGATCTATCCAAATCTCTGACAAAGCTCATGTCATATATCATTTTAATCGGATTCATTCACATTTTTCTCTCAGTGCTCCTCCTTCTGCTGTCTCGTCAAGTAAGACCATTACTTTGTTTTATGTAGCCTAAACCTGGTTCCAGTACCTGAATTTATTAATGCACATGTCAGAATGACATGGCAAGGGTGAAGGAAAAAAAATAGGCATGTATCTCTCAGTTCTTCTTGTAAAAGCTGACTTAGAATAGATGTGAACCTGATCATAATTTGAATTTTTATTCCATAGTTTTTAGGTTTTCTTTTGTTGAATGATAAATGCTGAAACATGAGACCACTGACACCGTACCAGGAAGCCGTGCAGATACAGTGCAAATTAGCTACATTTGAAAATAGAAATGATTACTTTTATCATCAAGCTCACATATATTTAGTTCCGATAGAGGTTAGCTATTTCAAAATTTCAAACTGGCAATATTTAGCATCTGTCATGGGACTCATTTTGATTGCTTTAAATGTTTAAAAAATCCTAGACAAGCCTCCCACCCAGCGTGAAACGTCTCTCAGGAACAAGAACTCCAGATGTTCCTCACTTTTTGATCAACCTGCACCATTCATATATCTTCCAAGGCTATGTAGGTCAGGTCTTTGTTATAATTGGCCTTGGAGTGAGTACAACAGCTATAAGGTTGACATAATGAGAGCAGACCTCTCAAAGTTTTAGTCCCTTCAGTACACCCCTTCATTATTACTGTATGTTTCCAGTGCAGCAATAAGCTTCAAGTTTACAAAAGTTGATCGTTAAGTCCTGTGCATGTGGATCGTAAATGATGGTATTTTTCTTGGGTGAATCTTGCTGGAATATTTTGTCATCTATGCATGAAACGGGAACTTAATGTGCTTCAGTTTCAAATCTTTTGGTGCCAAACAAGGCAGGCGGGGTGATTGCGAAGGCCTCTGGAGTTCTTTGGGCTTTGGGAAATTGATTGGAGGTCCAAGGCCCACTGGTGACAATTCATATACTGTATCAACCAGGGTCACCTGACAAAAAAAAAAAAGTGTGTCGGTTTAGACTCTTCTTATACCTTAAAGGATGATGAGCGGAAAATGATACACCATACAACAAAAAAAGAGTTTGTGCCAAACCTTGAAGGGGCTAAACCTGACACCACTGTGATCTGTATGTCATCATCTCAAAGTTTATTCAGATAATCCTGTATCTTAGTGTCTTATCTAAAATTTAAATATCAATTCTAGGTGTTAATACAACTCCAGTTTAACATTAATTATGGTAGATAAGCTATCCATTTTCAATACATCATTGTGGGTGTCTGTAGTCCAAGTTTCACAAGATATAATCAGCCAGAGTAGGTTTTATTAGTAGCAGACAAAGGCTCTCAGCTCATATAGAAGGTGTTATATCTCAGCATTAACACATCTCAACAATGTGAATGGAGAGAAAAATGAGGAAGAACTCATGATTTGTAGTCCACAAAGGAATCCTTTGCTTCTTCTGTCACTGTGCACACAATAAAATGCATTCAGTGCAGCAAATTTCACAGTAAAAGACGGGATCTAAAGAGAGCACTGTCAGGAGGCAAGATGACACAGGAGAGATAATGACTGAGCAGGGACAGGAGTCTTCACTTCATAGTCAAACAGAAAAAGAGAATCCCTGTAGAATTTAGATTCATTCAACAAATTACTTTCTATAATTGTTTGAAAGTATAATTCTTATACCACACGCTGCATAAAAGAGATGAAAATTAGGCTGCTGCATAATGGAGTGACAGAAGGAGCATTTAAAGGTGGCAAAGGTGCAAATCTTTTTGTGCAGTAAGACAGTAGGTTATCATCCTGCTTTGCATTTTTATGCATTTTTCTATCTTGCAAGTGACATTATTGTGACTGAGATGTGAACAATTCCCTCCCGTCTTTAAAATTTGTTTATGCACCATGTCCATGATGTAATATTTGTGGCAAATCGCCAGGTTTCCATAAATTGGTCTAGTACTAAGAACACAAATCGCTGGAGACAGTGTTAGATTTAACTGTGCAATTATCTCTGAGAGGCCACACAACACCACAAACCTCCTGTTTTGAAAATGAAATAATATATCTATTAAACAGGAGTAGTGAAGCCAGTACCCTATTAAACCTGTTTTATTTAGACTCTCTAGACTTAGAATATAATTCAGTAAATACACACACACACACACACACACACACACACACACACACACACACACACACATACACACACACACACACACACACACACACACACCGCAAGAAAGAGAAATCTTGAAAACAAGGTGTTTCATTACCTCATGTCACTTGTATGGTGTCAAGTGAAATAGGAATAAGCAGAGCACCAAATTCTGTTAATGGACTGTTCCCTGAACCATAACAACAGTATTGTCAAGTCACAGATTTGCAGCATGCATAAGAAGGTTTAGGGAGCTTTTGCACTTCACCAGCACCTTCCCAAAACCAGAAACACCAAAGCAGAAATGTGTGGAACAGACAGCATGTTGTTACATCCATAATGTTTTGGACAAAAACAGCTATTTTTGTGTGATTTTGTTTAAATTAGACACCTAAGATGTGATTGATGTGCAGGCTTTCAGCTTCAATTCAAGGGACTTAACAAAGGATTGATGAACTATTTCGGAATTACAAGCATTTTTACAGTCCCCCATTTTTCAGAGGTTCAAAAGTAATTGGACAATTGATTGACAAGCAGCTTCATGGCCTAGTGACAAATTAAGCATAGTAGCAAAAACCCGCAACACTGAGCTCAGCAATAACCAAAAGGTTGGAAAGACCACAGAAGACAACTAAAAAAAAAAGCTTCACAACATTTAGACAAGCCAAGAACACGTTTAAGAAGTTAGGTGTTTCATTCAAACTATAATCAAGAAATGGCTTCGTGGATGTAAATGAAAAAAAAAAATCTTTCAAGATTAACTTGTACCAGAATGACAGGAAGAGAAAAGCATGGAGAAGGAAAGGATTCAGATTCAGTCAAACACAAACAAAATGATCAGCCAGCGTTTTGCATCGCAAGCGAATAATAACCCGAAACATACTGCAAAAGCAATCCAAGCGTTTCTCAAGCCACATTTGTTAAATGCCTTTGAGTCAAAGCTGAAAGTCAGTCACTGGCAATAAACTTTTGGACCTACTCGGATCAAGCTGCAAATGATAGCATGTCCAGCTTGCCAACTCACCAGCAGCTACTTTTGCAAAGGGTAAACCCCCTTTTCACAACTGGCACCTCCAGTGTGTAAAAGTAATTTGCTAAGCAAAACAAATATATTTATTTTTATTGCTAATGAAATGTCATCCTACAACCCCCTCCCTACTCCTTCTGTCGATGTGAGAGCGTGACATAATTTAATGAATGAGCTGAATCAAAGCATCAGGAGGAAAAAAGGTGAGTGAGGCATAGAGGGATGACAGAGGGCGAAAGTGATGCTATGTAATTCCTCAGCTTGGTGGTTGCTGTCTTGAATTCTCCTTTGGGAGACGAGTGGCATCCAAGAAGGATCGTGCCATAAAAATGATACAGAGTCAGGACTTTGGTCGTGGCCCGGAGAGTATACATTACACTGTACATTCCCCTGCTTTCATTAGGCCTCAGTCTGCACACAGCTCAGTGTCCTTTTCTCATCTGCATCCCCTTTATTGCCTCCATTTCTCACACAGAGAATTCATTAGAAACTGACCGCATGACAAGTGTGCAGAGCTTAAACTGCTTAACGGATGCAGAAGATAATGGATACTGCTCTCTGTGTGTGCAAGTGCGAGAGAGACAGCTGAAAGTGTGTGTACATGTCTGCAAACAGTGTTGCCTCTCCAGTGAAATGGTGATATTTTTTCATTATGCTTCCTCGTGTGAAGTTCACTTTTTCTGCAGTCTGAAGGGGCTGAGTGTAAGACGCACCTGCCTGTAATGAAATATGGACTGATAAGAACTTTTTCTCCCCCGCGCACAAACACACTCACCTTATCGCAAGGCGGCCAGACAACTGTGTGTATGTGTGTGTGTACCTGTCACACCAAATGCATGACAAAAGCAAATCATGATGTTTGGTACTGGGAAAAAAATAGATCTTTGGCTGCAGATTGAAACCTTTATTTGTTTTTATACTTGTAGGTTTGAATGGAATAATTGTTGTATGAAGGAAACCTCGCCCTTCTCCTCACGCACTGATTGGCATTAAAGGGCCGGTGGCATGAAAACACGATTAAAACAGGAAACACGGCGATGTGTAAAAAAAGGCTATGACTGAATGCGTCTTGGAGGTAAATGGGGTTGTCTCCAAAGTGCTTTTTAGAACTCTTAAGCAACTGCTGGAAATCAAGCATACAGATGACAATCAGATATCAGATTGGAGAGTTCCACTCATTTTTGCTATAAAAAGCTCAAGATGAATATCTCCTCACTTGAACAATGCCATGAGGCTTGGGGATCAAGTGTATGCCAGTTCCTCTCTTCAGATGAACACTATCACGAGAGAAAATTCCCAGGAGCATGATTCACTCTGCTGCAATCTGATTTTTTTTTCAGTAACTTGAATTTCTTTGGGGGTGAGGAAGCTTACATAAAAGCATTCTATTGTTTTTTTATGCATACTTGTTGTGTTTCACCGTTGTGCTCTGTAATTTAATTGTATCAAGATGGCAGATATATTGCTTCTTTTAAACAATCAAGCTCTGATTTAGATGTGCTATTTGGGTTATGCTTATAGAGATAAAATAATGAGGCCTTTACAGAGACCAAAAAAAAAGGACAGTGTTTGGCAAGCGCTCCTGTAATTTTTATCGTGAAATTATTCTGGTGAGTGTGCGTCCTTCAAGTTTATAGCAGCGTGTCAGGAGTGCACTCGGACTCAGACTGAGTGAGGGACTGTGAGAACAATGAATCGTCTGGAGGGTGAGATCATTCCTTAAGGACAGGGTGGAGCTGGCGATAGTGATAGCAGATGGATTTAACCCAGACTGACATGGACCGACTCTGGTAGGTCATAATTCACTCAAATGCATATGAGCCAGTGAAAGCACACATCCAGTCTAATGTACACATGCACACACACATGCATAAAAGTGGTTAGCTAATCCGACTCGAATTGAGTGGGGCCTCAGCCAGAGATGCTTATCTCTGAAAATGCCACACAGGAGTTAAACACACTATCCTTTCCCCTGCGGTGTTCATCGTTGCTAAAGAAACTGAGAGATGAGGAGACACTGTTGTGTTTGCATAGGCAGGCCGCCCAGGCTGACCTCTTCTGGCATACAGCCAGGGTGGAGCCATTTGACTTAATACAACATGATGAAGTGGTGAGGCCATCCGGTCACACGGACTCCAGCACAAAGTCGTTTGTGACGATGAAACTAAATCATGAAAAGTATTAATGGATCACCTAGGGTCATTGATTCGTATGGGACAGTACAGAGGTGGGAGGGCATGTCTGGTATTCATGAATCTGTCCTACAAAGTGACCACCAAAAAAAATCTGAAAAAGAAGTAAGAAGTAAATCGAGAGATTCTCCATCATAACACTGTCCTTCAGATTGATGCACAGCATGTAGAAATTACATAATTGATTCACAGCAGTGCATCAGACATTCAAAATGTGCTCATTGTTGTAAAGTTTAATAACAGCAAATTTAGACCAGATTTTATAAAACACTGCTGGGGCGAAGATGCACAGAGGGCCAAAATACTAACAACACATTCATTAGATAGGACAGCATGAGTATGTTTGCAAGAGTGGATGAAACTGCTTCTCACTATTCTAATTAGCACGCTGTGTTATATATAGAAAACTAGTTAATGAGTTCTGACAGGCATGCATACACAGTTTGAATCATGTGTCCTCTTTTGGTGGAGGCTAACAACTTTGCCCCATTTCAAACTCTCGCACCAAGCTAACATATTTTGGATCTATCCACAGAAAACAGAGCCCAAACTGATTAACCATCCATCAAAGTGGCATTACAGCAGCAGACAAGCTAAGTCCAAATTGTTACAGAGATCAGTTAGAGCATGTGTTAACATGTGCTGCTTACCAGTTGGACATAAAATGGACAGATCATGTGGAAGGCTTGCAAATTAAAGGAAATGGCCTAACCCTTGACTCTAAGAGGCATGTCTGAACTTCTGAGTTTGGGAGTGTGTTGGGGTGACGCTTGGGTCTGAGTGATGTAGCTTTTGTCACCAGATGGTGAGCGTGAGACTCCGTGCAGATGTTTGCGGGCCCTCCTTTTTTTGTGACTGCTGGTGCTCATCCACCAGGGCACTAACTAGGCATGTGCCCTGCAGGCAGACTTCAGTGGGACTTCAAAGAAATAGAACAGGAAAGACTACTCATCAGTGGTGTGTTTGGCTGGCTGTGTCTGCAGTAACGTCCCTCTGTTATTATCCTGTGAGGGATGCATTTATGAGTGGAAGAGGTCTCTTCTAGGCTCTGTGCATAAGACATCACCAAATGGTTTGATGAGTACGAAAATGATGCGGTCACCAGATCTTAACCCAACTGATTACCTATAGGAGATTTTGGACCAACATGTGAAACAGCACTCTCTACCATCATCGAACCATGAGTTTTTCTCTTGGGATGTTGGGGTGCCAGTAAACATGCTCCTTGTCAGTTTCTTTTGGAAGGGGGGTGTTCATTTGTGCTTGTAAGGTCCATTGCAAATGTACTGGCAGATTTTCAAAAATCTGTCACGAAGGTGGCAGCACCGCAAAGAACAGCTTTTACTGCAACACATGGAGTGGTTACTCGTGTCACGTTTGGGTTGCGTTTGGTCTGCAAGAAGCTGGAGATTCATGTGATGTGAAACTGCTTTGTGAAGTACTTGGTAAATATGCCGATAATGTGCCAAAATATTCTTGTGTCAATACTTGAAAGATGTTAGGCAATATTTTAACAGGAGGTTGTATATGTTTGCTGCTGTTGGTGTTAGCGACCAATATCTACAGAGCGGGCTAAAGACCACCACATGCTAAGTGTGCAGTCTCCACAGTGTCCAAATGTGAAGTTAGCCAAACCTGATGTGAAATGTATGTGCCTGTAGGCATTTTATTAGTATTTGGTGGTTTTGTCTTGGCATTAAGTTGTTCCTTTATTTCTGTGTGTATCCAGACCCACCCATTTTTTTCTGTATTTTTTGTGTGCCATTAAAGTGCTGCAACAATCCCTGTTATTGTGTCCTGTGTGGAAACTAATTTCCCCAGGCTACATTACTGGGAAATGTTATGTTGCTTTCCCTTAAATTTGTCATTACCATTGTCTACTGTGTGACGCCATAAGCAATTTATGATATTTTATACTTCCTTTTTCTTTTCTTTTTTGAGTACATAAAAACATCCAGAATGTGGCTTTGGTAGACATGTTACAATGTATCCTGCAGTCAAACTGGCATTTTGCAAAGACAGAGATCATGTCTTGTCAGGTCTTCCTGTGCCAGTCAGCTCATTTCCATTCAGGCCACGCGTTCGACCGTGTCAACAATGTTTGCCTGTGTCTCCTATGGATTCCTTGGCCTTGTTGGCCTCACAAATGCTTTCTCAGTAAAAACCTGTGGTGATAGACGGTGACTTCCAGCATAGTTATTAATGTGAGAGGTTATTTTCGTTTTAATTCTTCACCCACATCCGGACAGTTGCGTTTGATCTTTGCAACACAAAACTAATCAAAGGAAAGCTGTGGGGGAAAAAAATCTATTTAATATCAACTAACTGCTGCATGTGTTTTTGCGATATATCATCAAGCATATGAAAGGCTTTGTATGTTGTAATCACACCAGCACTCCATTGTCCACACATACACTACCGCTAGTACATACAAACACTCAAGTACTACTACGATGTGATTTATGAGGCCAGTGTCGGACGCAGCTTTGCGGGGTAATGCATTAAGCTCTTATCTGCCTCTCCGGTAGAAGGCAGCCCTCATATCATTTAGGAGAAGACAGCAGCCCTATAAACCACTGCCACAAGAGATCCATACACCCACAGAGCTGCAGAGAGAGAGAGAAGAACACAAGAAAAATATTTTCTTATTGATGGAAAGTCGGTTTGGCTGAGAGCAGTAGGTGGGAGCAGCGTTTGAAGTGTGAGAAATGCAGAGTTAAGTCAGAGAACAGAGGCTGAGCTGTTAAAAAAAAACATACATGTGTTCTGGAAGGAAATATGATATGAAAGATTAGTGAAAAATTCAAAGGCTAAAAACTACCTTATCTGTACTGCAGAATCTTTGAGGATGCTTTGTGTCTTCAAAGACAGCTGCAAAACAAAACCTGTCTGATTCAGTCTAATAAGCTCTTCCATCATCCTTCCACGCTGGGCTTCCCAGAGTGAGGCATCGATTGAATAGTAAAAAAGCGAAGAGGTAGCTGCAAGGAAGCACAGGCTCTCTGTAACATTTTACTATCAGTAAAGCTGAGCTGATGTTCGTAGGTGTGAGGGACAGTACTCAGAAAAGAACAGAGTTTGTGGAAGAAATGCTAAATGGAGTGGTACTTCTACAGCACCTTTCTACACAATTTGAGCACTCAAAGCACTTTCTACAACAAGTCTCATTCACCCAATCACACACATATTCAAACAATGCTTTTATCTATATCTAAGCACATACTGACACTGGATGCATCGGGGGCAACTCAGGGTTACGTATTTTGCCCAGGAATACTTTGACACATGGACAGGAGGAGCCGTGGATCGATCCCGACCTTCCAATTGGTAGCCTCTACCACAAGATACCACAGCTGCAGAAGCTGCTTTGAGGATACATGGTTTCCCATGAGTTCCACCTGGATGTGACCACTGCAACGAATCAAAATAAAGGACAGATTTATATTGTCTTTAAGTCTTCCAGAGTATTTCAAAGCTGCTATAACTATGTTTTTTTTTTATAACAATGTATCAAGTAACAGTAAGAAAGGCATTGTTTCTTACTTTTATGTGAAACCTCGACTCCCCCCAGCTTTATGAAGCTTTATAAAAGCTGACAGTTTAGCTGTCCAACTTGAAACTTTACTGTCAGGAGCTGATGTTTTCCACAAAAACCCTCAACTGTAAGTGAGAGGCTGTGCAGTCTGAATTCTGGAAGTAAACACTATGGCTGTCA
This sequence comes from Pterophyllum scalare, assembly GCA_024447675.2. Classification (NCBI taxonomy): domain Eukaryota; kingdom Metazoa; phylum Chordata; class Actinopteri; order Cichliformes; family Cichlidae; genus Pterophyllum; species Pterophyllum scalare. The sequence goes on from JAMQGT020011847.1 coordinate 94,326, forward strand.
CCATCTTCTTTCTTTCTTTTTTTAAAAAAAAAACCCAGACACAACCATATTTGGACTAGAAGGTAGAGCCGTGGAGTTATCAGCTAATATTTAAACTGGCTACCTGGCTTGGTTAGCACTGTGCATAGATCACAGTGTCTTTTTCTGCACAACTGAACACTGAGCGTGAAACAGCATTACTTTACTTCTGGGGTCACGTCTGTAAAAATGAAAAGTTAGCCGTAGGCCATGAAGTTGAGCATTTTAACATGGTGGTCCATGGAACACAATCAAAGTGATGGAGAGAAAGAGACAATACTGAGCTCGCATTCATCTGGTGTCCAGAAACACTAAAAATCTCTATAAATGCTGCTTCAGAAACAGTGTGAACTTAAATCACATTGTGTTAAAAACTTGTTTCTGTTGCCAATTTTTTTTTGCAACATTGCCTCTTATCAGCAACTGGCCATTTCTTTTTGCAACCACAGAGTTTCCCCCTGCTGGCCGTTAGAAAGAGCAGGTGTAAGGCACTTCACTTTTCAGAAGCTACATTTATCTTTTATACCGACGATGTATTAAGGTCAGAAAAAGCTTGACATGGAGATTAAGGCTTCAGTCACACAGGCACAGTGTACTCCCACCTCCAGATGAGGATGACTCTGACAAAAACAAACTGATATCATAATTAAAAGAAATTCTTAACATGTTTCTTCAATATATTTTGCTTCAAGTCTTCAATTCTCAATGCAAACCTCCTTTTGTTCTCTTTTCATATTTGCATGTTTCAACCCCTTATTTTCTGTCTCTGTGTACATCACACTACATTCACTGGTGAGTTCATGCACATCCACAGAGAGATAAAAAAAAAAAACTATAATTAGAGTCCTCTAAATTCCTCATATATGTCCCTCAGGTGCAGCAGAGAGGTTGATCTGCTATCTGGAGCCCCTGCAGGTTTGGAGTGCAGACTTCTCCTGACCTAAATGTGCTGGCTGGAAATGGAGCAGATAACTCCAGATGTTTGACTGTACCTCTCTCCTCTATCTGTGTGAACACAGGCTGAGCAGATGCATGCTGGCCTCTCATGAAATATACTGCAACTGAAATAGATACAGGGTTAGGCAATCTAGTCTCATATTGTAGCAGACGTGTGAGTGGTGCAACATTTTGCAGAAGCAACACATGGAAGCGTTAAAAGGTGTGTTGTCCCAGAAGAAAGCCATACTGCTAAATATAATTCATTCAGATGGAAAAAACAGTCTTCATTTGATGACACTGGACCTGACTGAACTGTAATTTTATGCATTAAATTTGGAAAATCACTTCTTTAAAATAGTCTCCAAGTAAACAGCGAGGACAGCCAATCAGTGGATAACATATGGAGTGCTGAAGACAACTTGTTGCTGTGAGCCAACACAACCCATGAACCCATAAAAGAGAGAGCAGCCAGGTTCATAAATTTAAACATAAAAAAGAAATCCAGATTGCAACTTTTTGTAAAACTAAAAGTTTTTCTCAGTTGAAAAGTTTAAATACAAAAACAACCCTGCCAGTATGTCCACATACTATGTGCAGAAACAATTTTTTGCAAGTATCTCAAACAGCTCTTCAGTCAATATTTAATAATGATGATTCATTGATAGTGATGATGCTGCACTTCCTGCATTGCAGCCTATGTATAAACATTTCTCCAGTGCATCTCTGGTCTCTGCAATTCCTGCCAGAAGCTCAAATGCTTACAATAGCGTGTGGGGCCTTAACTAGCTTTGAGTGTGTGTGTGTGTGTGTGTGTGTGTGTGTGTGTGTGTGTGTGTGTGTGTGCACCCATTGTGGTGACTCATGTTCACGTGACTGAGCTATGCTTGGAATTTAGGGTTCATTTGCGTTCTTGCTCTTTTTTCTCAGGTCCACCCGATTCACAGCGAGGCTGATTCAAGCATATGAGCAACCAACAAAGGCCGCAGAACCACTGCACACCTTTTTCCATCACTTCTGCCAAAACAATTACACAACAGCACATTTCATTGGCTCTCGGTGCAAGTGAGACACACATAACAAAAATCAGTGTGAGAAATCACAACAATGATCTATCCATGTCTTTTTCTATAAATCTTGCTGTAAAACAGCTGGCGAGGGGCCAAATTTACTAACATGTTGTGCCAGCACAAACTGGGTTTAAAAGTATTCACTCACCCATCCAAATCATTGAATTCAGGTGTTCCAACATCAGTGTCCGACCTCACAAACCTGGAAGAATGGTCAAAAATTCCCATAAACACACTCCTGAACCTTGTGGAAAGCCTTCCCAGAAGAGTTGAAGCTGTTACAGCTGCAAAGGGTGGGCTGACATTGTATCAAACCTCACGGATTAATAATGGGATGTCCCTCAAGTTCGTAAGTATGTGAAGGCAGAGGAGTGAATACTTTTGGCAACTTAGCGTATGAAATGCTGAGATGGCAACAACAGGCACAATTACATAACGCTTATGTTGTGTTTGGTTATAATTTGGTGAGTTTGCAACATTGCCAGCTCATGATATTGTGACACCACTGTTTTGACCACACAGACTTTTCTAAAGAATTGCAGTAACACTGCAGAACCACATAGTCAAGATGCATTTTAGTAATGGAACTATAGGAGTAATTTTATTATGCAGGAAGGAAATGTAACACATAGGCAAACCTGTGTCACATGTTTCACATTGCTCCAACAGGTCCCAGTGCTACATTTTTATGTTAGTATTATGCAATTTGACCAATAAACCAATAGAGGATGTGAACACTATGCTTCCACAACCACACTTTATTTGTAAAGTGCACATGGGTCGATGACAAAATTCAATTTGGCCATTTATGCATAAATTCAGATCAATATTTTCATTTCTGATCCAGTCTTGTAATGGACCTTGTATAAGACGGGTTCTGAAGACTGTCTAAAAGAAGCCATTTTAAATACTTTCTCTTTAAGGGCACCAACTCTTTAAGCCAACTGTCTTCTAATTTGCTTCTTCTCACAAACTGAATATTTCATTAGCAAGTGGGCGGGACTGAGACTTCTGACACTGCCAGAGGTTAGACCCTGACCCCGTCAAAGTAACTACACAGTAAAAATAAGGTGGTTTTAATGTTGTGGCTGATTCATGTCACTGTTCACAATGTTCCTTGTTGTGCATAAAGTTGCGTTAACACACACACATACACACACGTACAGAAAAACAACCAGTTGGATGAGGTGATACTTCTGCAATACTAGAACTGATGAAATAAACATGAAGGACTCCCACAGGACACTAAAGATGGTCTGAGGCAACAGCATCTGTTTGGCAGGCACACAACATGAATACTCACAAAGACACACAAACACACTTGAGATACTCAAATTCTAACAGGCTCAAATTAAACACCAACTTCTGCTGCTCACTAATCTGTAGTACTATCTGGGTAGTTAGTGAATGTTGCTGTGAATATCACACTTCCCATTATTTTCAATGCAATTACATGAGTTTAAAATTACAGGAGGAATGAGTGACAATATGCAGCATAATGTGTGCCTAACTGATCTCATTCCTTAATTTTTTTAAGCTGATGTTTTCGACTTTAATGGTGTCTCTTCTAATGGATTGCACAGTGAAATAGGAGACTCACAACTATCACCTTACTGCCGTCACCCACTGGAATACAGTTTCAGACAGCTTCCAAGAGTGGATTTCAACAATCTGGTGTCTGCAAACGTATGGATTTGCCCACACAAATATGCACATGAGACAAACATAAACACAGCCTATATATAGAACTGCCTCACAACAACACCTGACAATGAAAAACAGACACCAGGGAGAGAGAATAAATGAACTTGCATGAAAAACAACACTAGTTGAATGCCAATCATTATAAAGGAGGTCTTGCACTTGGCACTTATGCAAATCATCTGAGTACAAAGCGCAACAAAAACCAATAAACACACAAAATTTTAATGTGGTAAAAGAAACAAGCAAACAGACCAATAAATAAATAAATAAAACCCAGTAAGCAGGTCACTGTTATGGAGACTGGGATCTCCAAAGGTCCTCTGATCCACTGCATTTTACACATTTGATTGAACACCAATCCAGCCCATGCTCCTTATAAGATGTGAAAACAACAGCTGTTGAAGTCAAAACAGAGGAATGACATGTGAGATGTTGACAAGGCTTGCTGTTTGGCGTGTGACCCACTTTTCTATTTGCCACAGGTGATTTATTCAGCCTTCATTTCAAGTTGAAGTCTTTCTACATGCGGAGTTTTGCATTATTTTGTCTCCCTTCCCCTCTAAAACTTAATGAAGTCAGGCTTTCTTCTTGGTTGGCCACATCTCACATTAATCAACTTTCTGTGCCGCTTATAAATACAGTCATTGTACATGACAGCCCCTGGAATTTAATCTACAGCGGAGCAGTAAATGAAATGCACCTCACAACCGATGTGCTGTGCTCCTCACCTTGAACTACCGAGCCCTAAGAAGGGTCACTCAACCGGAATGGGTATGCCAGGACAAGGTCACAAGATCAAACAAGCACATCTTGTCCAATGGCCGCATATTAAAGTGTTTAGAGTGAGAGACAGCACTGATGATAGTGTGCAGGAAGAAATGGAGGCAAGTGCCTCCTTCAGCCTTGTGTCTCTTGCAAACTGCCTCAACAGAACCTAATGCAGGTGGTGTCTAACCATTCAGGGATGATGAAACAGCAAGGACAAAGTGTGACCACACCGCAGGCTGCCATTATTGTAAATTTGCTCTGAATGACACTGTCAATCTCTTGGTTTACTTTGTCAGCCTGGGTGTCTGACTACTCTGCAGGGGAATTAGGTCCTGTTTGAACATAACCTGCCCTCAGGAGAACTGCAATGAACTCGACCCGGTAAGTGAAAATCTGCCCGTCACCATATCTCACCTCTCTGTACATTCAATTATAGCACCAGCCTGCCTGCAATTATTTACTGATCTGGCCACCTGAAACTTCAAGTTCAAATGGGCATGTGTAAGTGTAGGGAGTGTGAAGGTGGATGGAGGGTATTCCTGGGGTTATTATTAAAGAGGACGGTCGTGTGTCTTTAGAGTTCATTGTGCTGCAGTGCCAGTGTCCCCTGAGGTTTCAGCTGCAAAATGAACAGCTGTGATAAAGCATGGTGATGCGCTGGCAAATTGATACCTTGCAAAGAAAGGGGCTGCAGTGATGGGCAGGAAAGAACAATCTTTTTTTTTTCCTCGGGGAAACTTGAAGAAATCCAGAGACGTGTCATTTGCAGGACTTTGGCAGCAGAAACCGAATTTGGCAGCACCAACATTTGAATGAAGACAGACACATTCATCCACACAGTAACCACCCTCTGGTGAGGCTGTCAGCATCAGTCAGTGCACGCAATATTTTAATAGGCTGGGGTAATGTATGGCAACTAATCTAGAGACCGCTGACATCCTATTGGCAGATGGCCAGGTGGGTTCCCCTCTCAAAAAAATCTTACCCCCTCCTCCGTTTTTTTTTTTTTATCATTTTTCTCACAGTCTCCTCTCTTCTTCCTCTTCTCTCTCTCTCTCTTTCCATTTATTCCTCCCCCCTCGCTCGCTCATTATAGCCTTATCACAACTATTAATCTCACACAAGTACTTCACTCAGCAGGTCTTATTGTGAGAACCACCTGCCCAGAAGTGGGAAGGGTGGAGGGGAGTAATGAATGCAAAGATAGCTCTTTCCACACCAGGAACCAGCACTGCCCTATTTTATTCTTTTTTTGGTTTTATCCCCTTTCCATGTTGCCAGTTTTCCCCTACGTTCTTAGCTGTTGTTGATACAGATGTTTGTACTCTTGCAGGTTATGTCAGAATAATTTTTCACTTACTGACCTTGTAACCTGAAACCTTTGCAAATTTCTGTCAGCTGATAGGTCGGCATGGCAGTGTGTTTCCATCTATACCATGATGGCAGAGAGTTTGGACAGCTGACTTTTCATAACAATCAGTTCATTGGCTACCTGGAAGAATGATGAAGCAAGATACCTGCAATCATTAAATAAACTTTCGGCGACTGTTTCCCCTGCCATTCAAAATGTAAATGTATCTTTTTAATTTTTTTATGCATGAGGAACGCTCTATGTTTTTTGGTGCATGCTGGATCTACAGATAGGTATATGTCTTTCATCCAATTTTTGCTCAGAAGAGGACTTTCCAAAATTCTTGCCTTTATAAAGAAAAAAGAAAATAAAGAAAAGCTGTCCTGATTTAAGCATGACCACAAGCATAACTCCCAATTTCTCCAGTGGGATTTCAAAGAGCTTTATGAGACTGAGTGTGGCATAGGTTTCTCAAGCCTGGGAGGAATGTGTGATTCTTCAAACTGAAGTCAGCACTCGCATGTTCACGGCACACTTTTGCTGAAGAGACCTTTTTTAATCAGCGCTTGTTTACGCCTACATAGTTTCTTCATGGCTTTCTGCAGATCTACTAATGCATATGTGATTTACATTTCACATGCAGCGATAATCGGAAAATATGCTAATAAATGGATGAATGCAAAGCTATGGGGAAATAAATATGCAGATCAGGATAACTTGTACATATGCAGCGTTAAGCATCCTCAAAGTGGCCAAGGGTAAAGGTCTGTGTGCATTAAGTGCTGACTGTTGCCACAAAAACAACCTCCTACTTTTTTTTGAGTTTCAGGGAGATGACACACAGGCTGAAGGTGCCTAAAAGCAGCATCAGCTCACAAATGAGAGTTGAGGGGGTGTTGCACCGGATTAAGTCTACTTTGTGCCTCAGCCCCTCACTGTTGGAGGGCTTTGGTCACTGTGTTACACCAGCAAGTTAGTACTACATGAATAACAGCATTTGAAAAACCTGTTCACACAGACTTTACACAGGTATCTGCAGCTATCTGTCCAGTGACCTCATATTTCCTCATTTGTTGTTAAACTGAAGCACCAGACAAGAAGGTAATTCATCATCGTCATCATCATCATATACAGTGGGTACGGAAAGTATTCAGACCCCTTTAAATTTTTCACCCTTCGTTTCATTGCAGCCATTTG